>JAATHB010000349.1:0-13303 GCA_014822075.1 Fusarium buharicum | reverse complement strand
CCCCCAGTCTCTTCCACTTCCACTTCCTCATCCAATCCACCTCAAGTCCTCTCCCAGCTCCGGGTTGGGCCTGATAGTATAAAGCCCTTTTATAACCCTCCGCCCCAACCGCCTTTGCCTTCCCGACCAACCTTCCAATCCCTCCTCTTCCTATCATCTTCACCCTTTACTTAGGATAACTCTATCCTAAAAAGGTTCGTTCTTTCCCTTCACTCCTCCGAGTAACCATTATCTCGTGGTACTCGTGTGTGCTGGGACCTTGAATAATCGACGACACTTGCCATCGCCATCGTTAATCCTAGAGAGGTCGTCTCTCGTCAACAACACCAAAATGTCGACAGCTACCGCCGCGGGTAAGGCTGCTCAGCCTTTCCCTGATGGCACTAAGGACTATGTTCCTCTTCGAAGCGGTGCTCCCAAGAAGGACATCAACAAGGTCCATATCGCCGACACTCCCATGACCTGGAAGAACTGGCCCCAGCACATCAACTGGCTCAACACAACTCTGGTTGTTTTCGTTCCCTTGATTGGCTTCATCTCCGCCTACTGGGTTCCTCTCCAGCTCAAGACCGCTCTCTGGGCCGTCTTCTACTATGTCCATACTGGTCTCGGCATCACTGCTGGTAAGTTCAAGCTCCCAACAACTCCTTTATTACCACTTGCGCGGTATCAGTAAAATCAAAAACTTACATGTTATAGGATACCATCGACTTTGGTCTCACTCCGCCTATAAAGGCACCCTTGCCCTCAAGATCTACCTCGCTGCCGTCGGCGCTGGCGCCGTTCAGGGCTCCATCCGATGGTGGTCATATGGCCATCGTGTGCACCACCGTTATACCGATACCGACAAGGACCCCTACTCCGTTCGAAAGGGTCTTTGGTACTCTCACATGGGCTGGATGGTCCTGAAGCAGAACCCTAAGCGCCAGGGCCGAACCGACATTACTGATCTCAACGAAGACGGCGTTGTTGTCTGGCAGCACAAGAACTACATCAAGTGCGTTCTCTTCATGGCTCTCGGTTTCCCAATGCTCGTTGCTGGTCTTGGTTGGGGTGACTGGTGGGGTGGCCTCGTCTACGCTGGTATTCTCCGTGTTTGCTTCGTCCAGCAGGCTACCTTCTGCGTTAACTCTCTTGCCCACTGGCTCGGAGACCAGCCTTTCGATGACCGTAACTCTCCCCGTGACCACGTCATCACTGCCCTTGTCACCCTCGGTGAGGGCTACCACAACTTCCACCACGAGTTCCCTTCGGATTACCGCAACGCTATTGAGTGGTGGCAGTACGACCCTACCAAGTGGAGCATCTGGCTCTGGAAGCAGCTTGGTCTTGCCTACGAGCTGAAGGAGTTCCGTGCCAACGAGATTGAGAAGGGTCGCGTTCAGCAGCTCCAGAAGAAGCTTGACCAGAAGCGTGCTACCCTTGACTGGGGTATTCCTCTGGAGCAGCTTCCTGTTGTTGACTGGGATGACTTTGTTGCTCAATCCAAGGCTGGAAAGGGCCTCGTTGCTATTGCTGGTGTTATCCACGACGTTACCGACTTCATCAAGGACCACCCCGGTGGCCGCGCCCTCATCAACTCCGCCATTGGAAAGGATGCCACTGCTATCTTCAACGGTGGTGTCTACCTCCACTCTAACGCTGCCCACAACCTTCTCTCTACCATGCGTGTCGGTGTTCTTCGCGGCGGCTGTGAGGTTGAGATCTGGAAGCGTGCCCAATTTGAGAACAAGGACATTACCTACATGAACGACTCGGCTGGTCAGCGCATCATCCGCGCTGGTTCTCAGGTCACCAAGGTTATTCAGCCTGCCGCCAGCGCCGATGCTGCCTAAGCAGTGCAACTTTTTAACGACGAAAGGATGAACCGGGATAATCGAGTAATGTGCAATACAGAAGGATATGGGAAGGATGTCATGTCAGAAGACATGTCGTTGAAGGGATGTGGGGGTTGCGGTCAGCCACATATCACATGTGAAAAACATGGACTCAGCGCCACACAATCCCCGTGGAGGACAAACAAAAGCACGACACGGTTTTTAACACGAATCATAAATTCGACTCATGAATGGCGTTGGGGGGTTTCTTTTTGTTTTAAGTCTACATACCTGATATGGCTTTTGAGAAATACCAAAATGACTATCAAAAGATTGTCTTAGCGGGACCAGCAAGTGGTTCTTCAGATAACTTGACTCAGAAAATACAAAGTTTTGAATATCATTAGTTCGCTCTATTTCGTCTTCGTGCGGTTCTCTATCATTCAAAGCGACCTAGACACTCGTGATGATACCACCAAGAGTCGTGTATTATATGATGTTTTACTATCTTAGTTGGCAGTAGTCTTCATCTCCGCTCAACTCAAGTTTCAAGACATTAGATATGCTATATGAGTCGGCTTAAAGGTCAGATGGTACATGCAATTGTTCAAGTTCTATGTTACTTAGGTACTCATGACGATCCGCAAGCAATTAGCAACCAATTGCCTTATTGGTGATGCCGTAGCCTGATCCTCGGCAATGTCTGGCGTATCCAAACCCTCAGCTTGGGACATGGCGTTCTGCACGCCGAACCAAATTTCTGAGGAATGTCTTGCTTAGGTCTCTTGGCTCAGGCTTTACCTTATCCTGCTTAGAGGTGCCATGCAAAGCAAAGTATTCTTTGTCCTGTTATGTCAAGTACTGCCATGAGATGCCAATACTGACTGGCGATGGAGTCTACGAGCTTCCCACTCATGAGGCGGCTGTTGAATTGTAGGTTGAGTAGCACGATACAGGGCCAACACGGTTGGTGAGGCATGACCTGCATCTGCGGTGCCCTGGCATAGGCTCGTTGTGGTTTGATACAATTCAGAGAGCTGATTTCTCTAGCTCTCAGCCACATAAACTTCATGGAGTAGCCATGCGTGCTTTCTGCACTGCTAATTCCGAGCTCTTGGCCCATTCTCCATTGGGTGTCTGACGATAGCACAGCAGTCGACCATCATCGCCGGTGCTGCCCAATATCTGACCATCATCATCGAAGCCAACACGCCAAACCGGTGTCCGATGGTTGTCAAGTTTGGATATCTCCTGGAACTTGTGCTTGACCTGGCCAGGTTGACCAGCCCAGTGACGATCACTGTGAGAGCCTGACTTTGCGAGACTGGCGCTGAGGCCAGACGCATGGTGTTGATGTTGGTGGTAACTGGGCGTGGGCTGGAGTTGTGGCGTTGGCGCCTGTTTCTCGGTAGGAGTTGCAGTTCCGTTGGTCCTGGTTTGTGGTGTAGAATCTCTTGTCGATACATGAGGAGTTGACCGTAGGAGATCAGACGCAGACCAGGATTTACCGTCATCCTCTGAATAGGGGGTCTCGATGCGGAAGACACGCGCGTAACCGTCTTGACATGCTGTTGCGACGACGTCGTAGCCTCTGATATTCCCGGGTGCCCATGCCACATCCCGGACTAGGCCCCGATGGCCGGGTAATTCCACGGCAAGATAGAACTCCTTTTGGGTCTGTTGAACCCCCATGGTATTCGCAACAACATCGCGTGACCGGTATACTTTGACGGTATCCATTGCAGCGACCACAAGGCCTAGAGAATCCGAGGGTACGCCTGCGCGCAGGGCCGTATAACAAGGTTCAGGGTTGGGATCGAAGCGCACACGAAAAGCGAGCTCCTCTCCCCTGCTGGGCTTTGGAGCAACACTAAACTCATCAATCGACCCATACTCGGAAAGGTTTTCGGGCTGATCGTTCTCGTATACGGTCAAACGGCCGTCTGTCGCCAGTAGAGCAAGGTACGTATGCCGGGTCTCTTCACTATGTTTCATAGAAAATGATCGGTAAGGGGCCTTATTAGATCGGGTATCAAACGCAGGCTTCCCACTGCCAGAGCGTCCGGTACAAAAGCGTCGACCGGGCGCAGCAGAGGGATCCTCAGCCCACAGACGGAACCAGCCTTCAATGCCGAGGGAGGCGATCAAGTTGGGATAGACAGTCGCAGGAAGCCATTGAATCTGTAGAGTGAGAGAACAAAGTCAGCGCGCGTGTGTGACAGAATGACACAGGAACAAGAGATAGAGAGACAGAAGGTGGACAAGAGCAGGGTTCTCAAGGGGGCTGCGTTACCTCTAGAATCTCTCCGCCATGCGCGGTCCAGGTATCGCAAAGGCGCCATGTGCCATCCTTGTGGCGGTTAAAGACGCGGATCTTTCCATCGACTGAGCCGGTTGCGCAGCGGTCGCCGTATGTGTTGAATGCGACAGCCTGGACGAGATCCTTGTGGCCGTGTTGAAGGTTGAGGTCAAAGGCTGGTGTTTCTTCGCCTGGTGAGGGGGGGATGGATGCGCTCATTGTCGAGAGCGCGGAGTATAGAGCAATCGTAGGTATTGGGGGAGTTGACTCGAATGGTTAACGTGACTCGTACGGCGATAGTGAGTTTCTGGTATCCCATTCGTGGTGTTAGTGTTGAAGATTGTGGTAGTAAGGTATGTTGTTGACAATGGAACCCCAAGTAAGCTCCACCGCGGCTCAAGCTCTCAATGCAGGTTCCCCGCGTACCTAGGTAGCTAAGTTACCCAATCAGGTAATCTAACTTAACGATAGCAGGTAATTAACTACTATACATATATAGATACGCAAGTAACTATATGCAACTTTAAGAACATTTTAGGTACCCGGTGATTGAACTGGTGATATAGAAGCATTCTAGTTAATATGTCGTCTGGCAGCCTCTGTCGTTGCTGAACTGACTTTTATGAGATAGATACTTCGATGGCCCAGGTTTCATCAGTAGACTGTAACATGAACGCATGATGAATCTCTATTTCATAAGCTACCACTGCAACTTCTCCTGAAGCCATTTATGGTCAGGCTATATATTATGCTCACAAGCTCTTTCACAGACCCCGCGATATCAGCATACAAGTAGATAGTCATGATGGCAAAATTTCAACTGCCTAGGGACACGACGTCAGTGTCACTTCTACTGCCGCCGCACAAACACAACAGTAAGTAGTATGAGAAATAACCATTTGAATGCAGCTACCAAGTAGACAGGCCCAGAATTACAAGGCCATCATAGACCTAATGATGTATGCAGGTGCAGGGATTATCGGCTCGTTCCACGGCGTGCAACTTGGGCCCGCTGATTTGTTCCAGTAACGGCTCCACAGACAAATTAGAGCTTCTATCTCAGCCTCGCCAAAGTTCCAAACCTCGACCTCTCCAAAAACATTACACAACACAACACAACACAACACAACACAACACAGGATGGCACATCTTTTAAACCCTCTCGCAACAGCTTCTCAGCTGTACCACAAATCATCTTTCTCATCTCTACCTCAAGATATCCAAGACGCCATCTTCATCACCACCCAATGCCTCACACAAGCTGCAGGCCAGCTGTTGGAGCTTCCCCAGTCCGTGACAGCGCAGGCCAACATTATTCTGGCACGATATTGGCTGGTCGATTCCCCAATGGCCAACGAGTTCAGTGTAAGCCTTGTTCCTCTGTAACTTTTCTGCACACTACACCTGGCAATTCTGACTCCTCCCAAGGACACCTCGGCTGCTGCTCTCTATCTGGTTGCCAAAATGGGCCCTCAACCTCGGTCAACACGCGATATATCAAATGTCTATGCCTACCTTTTATCCGATAGCTCAAGTTTTCTGCAAGTTCAGGACGGCTCTAAAAATGACCCCAGGTCATACTACTTACCTGAAGCCGACTACCATGCCTTTCAGAATCGTCTCCTTGCTATTGAAGCCCGCATCCTTTACACGCTCTCATTCGATACACATGTCTCGCTGCCCCATCCACTAGCAATCACTTACCTCCAGACGCTTGACTTTCTCGCACAGCCAAAGTCCATTATCTCCTTACGTACCATTCAATACCTCAACACGGCGCTACTCTCACCACAAATGCTGTACCTTACTTACCAGCCCCATGCTTTGGCGACAGCTGCCATCTATAACGCAGCCCGAGATGTGGGTGCCAAGATGCCAGAATGCGAATGGTGGGAGGTTTTTGATGTGGATCGAGAAGACCTTGGATTTCTTGTGGTAGGGATGAGAAGCGTGGAAAACTACCTACGCAAGTTCAAAGAGGATATGCCAGACCTGGGTGTGGGCATGCTTACACGAAAGACGGTAGACAATGAGCTGCAAAAAAGGGGTGTGCAAGATGGGAATGGCACTACGGAGGTCGATGAGGAGCAGCGGCTCATGAACATGATGGACAGCAGATGATTCCGTGCTCTCATACTTGGATCCCGTACCCGGTATCAGATTCGGCTCTTGCTGCAGCAATGCATATAGAGGCGCCACTGTGTGGCATGTCAGCCAAGGCGTGACCAATGAACTAATGGAGCATTGCTGTGGCTTTGCTTATTCAAGGTCGACCTTGTGGGCATCAGGCCATATTCTCGGTTTCAGACGACCCGGACAAACGGCAATGATAATGTCTGGTATAGATCAATTGCCACGGTGCGGTATGTCAGACCTAGAGGTGGTCCACAAAGAAGCACTTGCAGAAGTCTGGACCCCTCGGGCCACGATGGAATGGATAAGACAAGGAGACACTGAGAGCAAAGAAGAGAATGCAGACAGACAAAGAGAAGTCGGCCTCTAACTGACCAGGCACATTCAAGGGAATCGCTCAGCATTGCCATGTATGCGCCTGCGCGAGGCTTTACTAGCCAGCTGTGGTAACCGCGTCTATTACTAACCCTTCCGATCAACCAGATGGTCTACCGGACGATCAGCTTCAGTTGCGATAAGAGTGGTCTCTTATCTGCACTTCTGCGACTTGATGCATGGTTCTAGACCTGTGGCAGGGCGCCTTAATACACCCATGTGATGACTTTGAATTTTAACACCGCGATGCACAACGTTGTTGGTGCGCCAGAAGCGGTTGTCGATACCCATGCCCTTCAGGATGAGGCGGAGAATACCTGAAACCAAGAGCTAAACCACTCATAAAGCCTGCCCTAGGACCAAGCTTTCGCCAACCCATCAAGTCGTTGTTAGTGACATGCGGTGAGGACGAGCTAGGGGAGTGTCGTGGATCCTCCTGACGGGCACTCACGCACCCCAATCAGCCAGCCTTGAGGCCATCGTGGGGTTGAATGCGGGGATAAAGAGCTAGCACCATGTTCCTCCACGCTGGAGTCTGTTGGGAATTGCCCGAAGATGGCTGCAGTGCGCCATATTTCTCAACGTTTCAAGTGCCATACACTTGAGCATGGGGTAATTCGCAACTAGCTAGTACTAAGTGGCAAGGTATCGGGGTAAATTGCCCATATGCATCAGCAAAAACCTAAAAGGCCCATTCTATCCGAACTTGAAGAATTTGAGGCAGTTGTGTTGTGATCTATGCTTGAGACTTTTTGAGCATTAACTCCACATTGAAAGCAGTATTATTGTTACTGAACAGAGAGTCTGGATTCTCATTGACCCGCTCAAGTGTACAGTATTTGGTGCCATAGTACTTACTGGCTGGCAAATAACTTTTGCTTCTGTAGAAGGAAATTCTGCGAAGATGACTTCACGTGCTCAACTTCGTAGTCGCCGGTCGGCCTACACAACAACTGCGCAGTCCGAGGCCTTCCGACGATAGTGCTGATCTTCAAAACAGTCTAGAAAATCAATCCGATACAGGTGGTTGCTCAAAACCTTACCATTGTATGTAGAGTACACACCAAAGATTCATAGCTCAAAATTCTCGATACTGTACATAGTATGTATCCAGGAGTTGCCTGTTTGGGGTCAAAAGAAAAGTCAGGGGCGGCCGGCTAAGACGGAGGGCAAAGGGGCCAATGACAAGGAATCCCAAAGTAATCCATTGGAGCGAGCCTCGATCGACATGGTCAGTCGCGGCTTTTTCTTTCCAAACCTTGGGGCGAGGCGAATGATTGGATGAATGGGCCCATCCAAAATCAAAACTGGAAATCCTAGAGAGCTCCAGTTGATCTTCTAGAAAACATCCCGGCCCGGCCACACACACTCCCAGTTTTTGCTGATACAAATTGTCTTCGTAGAAGACGAAGAGAAGAGACAGGCCTTGGTCAAATTTGTTAAGAAGATATGACTGAAAGACTGCCATGGTTTCAAGTGGAAGAGATAATATGGGACCGACCTCCTGCAACGCGATACAACCCCTTGGTTGGTTGTTACTATTGTACTGTACCCCCAATCCCCAAATATGTACTGTACTGGGGCGGCTACGGAGACGACGGGGACAAGGGTGCGCTAGGTACTAGTTATCGTGCTGCCGTTTTGGTGTGTGCACCCTTAGGTTAGCACGGAGACTTCACATCGTGGGGCAAGCTGAGGGTGTTGTGTTATGTACTGCTAGGGAAAGAAAATGGCTCACTTGTTTAGCCTCATCGACGTGCATCTTCTCTGGTTGACGACAAGATACGTATCTTCACCTGCAAAGGTATATTAGGGCTCCTCATCCTGCTGTTTGAATTTCCTCCTCGTTCAGTTCTGTCTATCTCTCTCATCCAGTTCCCAGTCTTGATTCTACTACTTATACCACCACAACCACCCACAAATCCCTTCACTTACACTCAAATCTACCTTCACCATGTCTGGTTCCGGTTCTACCACTCCTACTCAAGCTCCCACCACCTTTGGTGACAACCGCGGCATCAAGTTCAGCTTCAAGACTGGCAACGCCCGCTACCAATGTGTCCTCCAGGACCGCGCTCAATAGTAAGTTGCATCTTGTATCTGCGAACAAGCTCCAATGCTAACCAAACTCTTCCAGCGAGCGCACCAAGGCTGCCCGACAGAACTCAACCGACTCTGTCTCATCGACCGACTCTGCCAAGTCTGAGAAGTCATCTCACTAAATGCTTTCTGCATTGAGGAGTTTGGGATCATAGCGCCTTAATATTCCCTCAGCCATGCCTACCCGCTCGGTGTAAATGGCCGCGGAAGGGGAGTGGTTGGCAGGGCTTGATGGCGCCCAAAATAACAAAATGGGGGAAAGTTTTTTATACCACAATTATTTGGCATTAGCGATGGCTTTACAATGGGACGAATGGCGTCTCAATTGAATCAAACGACCTTTTTTTTTACTGTTAACATCCATGAGTTTATTGCTTGCAAATTGCATGTGTTATATGTCGAAACTCAAGTTAACATGACAACATAGCTGGCCTGATCGCATCCCGGCACCAAGTCTCGGCGCTGCAGGCATCATGCCCAGTTAGAGCAACCAAGTGACAAACTGGCAGGTGGATTTTGGACTTCATGACAGTCTGCTGCAGGACCCCGAATGCCAAGTTTTGCTTGTTTACATTGGACTGAAAAGAGGACCGCAATGCAATATGCCTCGGTATCTTCTCTAGAGCTGGACTGACGCAAAATGCTCCACTACTCAGGATCCTCTTTGCCTTCGAAATCAGGAACAAAAAAGTCCGGTGGAGGTTGAACAATTGAAGTCTGGGATGTTTTTTCTCCGAGAAAAGGCCAGATGGGCCTAGCGGCGGAAGAAAGGTCGGCGTTCGGGGGCTTGGGTTCCGGCGGCTGTGGCGATTGAGGACGGAGGATAAAAAGCACCGCCGTCCATCAGATTCAGATTGGATCGGAAGGGTCGGCCGGGCCGGTTAGATTGAAAGACACCAGCAAGTGATTTGATTCGTTAGCTATTATGATGTCTCTTTTCTCTTTCTTTTTTTCTTCTTTGACTGCTTTTTACACGGAAATACAGCAGTTACAGGTCAGCAATTGTTTAAGCATCAGCAAAAGAATTACGTTTTCATTTGGCTGAAAATGCGTACGCCATGTACGACAACATACGCCGGGCGTCGTCATGTCGTGCCTGGCTAACAACATAGACGAACCATGTTTGGCCTTGGAGCAGGGCCAGGCTGACTCGAGTAGAGGACATGTTCCGACCATCGGTGCCGCACCATCCCATTGCACCATGATAGGTACAGTCAATGGAATGACAGATGGTCGGGATCCGACCGGCAACGTACTCGTATGGCACTTGGAGATGCTCGTCTTATAATACAATGAGACAAGCTACGAATACAATGACGTCTCATCGAGTAAAGTAGAGTTTCAGGGGCTGCTGAGCTTGTCAGCTTCTTAGCCAAGCTTATTCCTCGGATAGTACCTATGTTCCTTTCTTTCCAAAGCGTGTGATGGCAACATGTTCGTCGCTGTGCATATCACATCACGTCACGCGCCATCCTAAAGCGGCGGTCGAGAGTTTACAATGAACACTCAAGAGACAAGATGCGACACAATGCCATGTAAAAGCACAAAAGACACCGCTATTTATTATCCACAGTATAGACGCATAGTCATTTCCGAAAGGTTTATGTCCTTTTACTGAAAATGCAAAACCAAAAGTAAAGCATCTGCATAGCCCGCCTCACATTAAGTTAGTTGGCTGGTAGTCCGAGTCGTGGTCGTAGTTGATGTTTATTACGCTGCACTTCTTAAATCCTCCTCGTCCCTTTCGATCCCACCTCTTTTGCTAATCCTTTTACTCTTTCATTTCTTGATCTCATTTCTGACCTTCATTTTCACCCACACTTTCGCTGTCTGGCTTAAGGGCTTCGCTGTTTTGACAGTTGGGGATCTGCAATCTACGTACGACCTGGTCTATCGTTTTTGTTCGCCTCGAGAGGAAGAAGGGAGAGATGCCTCACCCTCTGGTGGCTACAGGTATGTCAAAGAATTCATAACGCCACACGTACAACAGCCATTCGGTATTTCGTTGCCTATGTTTTCATCGTTTCCCCTATAGTTATTCATTTACTGCATCTTTTGCTACCTGCCAAAAGTCGTCGTCACGGACTTAAGCCCAGGCCAAGTCCATGTGCTGCTTCTCATGGGTTACCCCGCGTTGAGGCTTGCGAATCACAGCGCACGTCTTCCAGTGTCTGCCTGAGCTGAGGCCAGCCCAGAACAAGTCGCCTGAGCCACACTTGCGACGGGGGCGGATTGTGGCAAAATACAGCTGCCAGAAGCAGCAGGACTACGCAAGCTCAACCTTTCCCTTCATTTGCCTCCAGATTCTCAAAGTTATTTCTTTTGATTTGACATGAGTTGAGTTTCTGGAAAGCTTTCTTTTACATTGCTTGTCTTTTGTGAAGAGAAGACTTGCTGTCCTCTTCTTTTGATGTCACCAGGTTTACTCGCTTGACATATCCAAGCCCACATCACACCTCTTTCTCTCGCTTCTATCTTTGATCCTTCAACAAACTTCCAAACGATGCCTAACCATGTTGTCCTGGCATCAGGCGCCGTAGTTGCTGTCTCGGTCGCCGTCGCCACCGCTGTTGCCATTTTCGAGTCGCCCGAAGTGCGACGATACGCCGACGATGTTCGCCGGAGAATAGCTATTGCCCTACACTCCATGGGTGAAGGCATCGATCCTCCTCACCGCGAGCCCAGGTTCAACAGACCTGAAGATGCCGATGGTTTTCTTGAGTCTCGCAGTGGTGCTGAAAATGGTGTTGACGCCGATGAAGAAACACGCCGAAGGCAACGGGAGGAGCTGCTTTATTGGAATTCGGTCATGTTAGAGAAGCAAGAGAAGGAACAGAAGAACAACGAAACCACTGTTACCGATGCATCATCAAGAAGAGGTTCTTCATTCGACGACTTCCTTCGTCAGGACGAGGGTGCTGAGCGGGGAACTTATATCTTCAACACTGGAGCTGATGTCAGAGGAACTGACGATGGTCTGCGACGTCGCGGTGATGGGTCTCGCGGCTTTGCGTCCATCTATACCAACCCTTTTGCCGACGAACACCATATCGATCCCGAAGAGATGAACGACGCTGAAGAGAGTCGTCACATTTCCCCCGCCGAAGACGAAGTTTCCGATATTTACAGCGCAACTACCCAAGACCAAGATGAGAAGCCTGCCGTCGCTCTTGTTGACGCCGACCCCACCCCCGCCTTCTCCGAGACCGCATCTTCCGCCACCCTCGAGCGTGAGATTGGTGTCGATGAGTACATGACTGCTGGCCAGGAAGACCGCGATGAAGCCTATGCATCTATTCAGGCTTGGGCGCAGAACTCGAGCCCTGAGTTTTACTCACCCCTTCCTGTAACTCCCAACGCTCCCATGTCTGAGCCCGAAATCATCAGCGACGATGGCATGTTGACACCCACCGACTCCGTGTCTCTCGTAGGCTCTGCAGACGATGTTGCTAATGATGCACAATCGTCTCGTGATGGTGAGACTGGCCGTTACTACGATGTTATGAGTGAGAGCTCTGGCATGGCTACGCCCGCTAGCTGGTCTGAAGTTGGCAGCGTTATCAGCGAGAGCGACGCTCCCATCCCTGCGCGCCCATAAACTGTTTTAAATGAAGCGTTGCAAAGTTGTTTGGCCTTGGCATTATTGAGAAAACATTGACTCAACCAGGGTAACAGATTTGGTCTCGAAACTACAATATAGTATACATTATATGGTGCGGCCGCTTTGTTGTTTATGTTCTGGAGTTGGAGTTTAGGTTTAGGTAGCAAACTTATATCCTTGATAGCTGGCTATTCTCATACTTCTATCAAATCTATCGTTCTGTTTTATCCTATCACATATGAACGCCATATATGCACAAGTACATTTACCTAAGACTCGAGCTTCTGCTTGTAATCGCCCCAAAGCTGCTCAACTGGTCGCCCGACCAGCTCGGTCCAAAATGGTTTCTCTTCATATCGCTGGATCCGCAACTTCTCGTTTAGACGGCGAATTGTTCCATTCCCAAATCGCTCCTCCAGGTAGTCCAAGAAGTAGGCCGTTTGCTGATAGCCGGCGTCCCACTTCCCGTCGCCATTACGCTTCCAGTGAGGAGGGATGAGCTGACAATGAAGCCGTACCCAGTCCGCAACGCCCTCGATCAGTCCGCCGGGACAGGTGCCATGGCCGTTGTATTGAAGGCAGTGAACGAGCTCGTGAGTGAGTACGCCATTGATCTCGTCTGTACGGCGGGAAACTGGGGAGATGTTGGCGATGTAGTCTAGAGAGAAGTGAATTTCCTTATGATCATTATCAAGGTCGGAGCCTGTAGTGTAGGCCACACCTGGCATGCCACGAAGGATGACGGTGACAGATCGTGTAGTTGGGAGTGTCGTGGTAGGACACGTAGGCGATTCATAGAGAAGCGCGAAGACATGTTGGGCCGCTTTGGCTAGACACTCTGCAGCGTTCACAGAGCATAAGAAGACGGCAGAGCCCGGGTGGGAGAGGTCGCGGAGCTCAAGGCGTAGCTTGGGGACCTTGAACTTGCCGGCGCCGGGAACGTCGGGGCCGTTCCGTGGGCCGGGGGGGGTGGGTACC
>JAATHB010000348.1:0-76341 GCA_014822075.1 Fusarium buharicum | reverse complement strand
TTTTTATATATTTTTTTTTAATACCTGAAGTTGTATTTCTCGTGATGATCGAGTGGTTATTGCGACTTGCCACATCTGAACTGATATTCCCGGTACTCGAAGTTATCATTGTGATGATCGGGTCGATGTCACGACTTGCCATATCTGAACTGATACTCCTGGTACCCCAAGTCGAACCTCTGATGATGGTTGGGTTACTATCCTGGCTTTGCCCATCGGACTCAAGCATGTCAATGTCATTACCTCCCACCTTCTGCAAGAGGCCTTCTTGAACAGCTTCTTCTAGAGTTCTGAACTGGACATCCAACTCATCGTAAGCAGAGATCTCCTCAAGGGGCTTTGACGTAAGGGAAATGTATTCCCACACCGGGGCTGTCCCTTGACATCGAATGATACTCTTTCCGTTGTATAGCTCACATACCTCACGCGATGTGGAGGACATGATCTCCATCTCAGCAGCAGCAGTATTTTCTTTCGCGCGACCAACAATAGCCTTCAGCCTCATAGAGCCACCGACGCGAATAGCACTTATTGTAATAGTAATAATGCCTAAGGGAGCCATTGTAACGTAATATAGTCAGCCCAACCCAAGGCCTAGCTTATGAACTACATAGTAACACGCTCTCCAAAAAGGGCTAGGACACTAATGAATAAGATAAGCTCAGGTCAGTGGATGCTAGAAGCGTAACTCACGGGGCTAGGTCTGTGAAGAGATTGTTGGCGAAGTCATCTAAATCATCGGCATGGGCAGTGCCCAGCCACAACTAGAAAACTACCGTAAGCCATCCCCGATTAATTTGAGCTGCGAGGCGATATCGAACATACATACAATCGGATTTGTATGATTATGAGTAGCAGGTATTGCCCAGATGGGAATACTATCAAGATACCTGCACAGAACAAAGTATTCACAGAAACTCAGTATGCGTGAGGGAATTTGTATTCTTGGGAGTAAGCAGGGAGAAGAGGGAATGGGCTGAGCCAGAGGGATTACAGGGTTGAAAACAGCTCTTGGCGCAGCCTGCATAACCAGGGATTACAAGAGCACAGCCTAGACCTTTTAATCTATTGTAGCACCTGGACCGTCTAGGGTAGCCTGAAGGCCAAATTTACCTTGATCTAATTATTCGACATGGCGCCATAGACCTGGGCGCAGAGGAAGATATGGATGTTGTGTGAAATACGACAACGCAAACCAAATATAGCAGGGCAGCGTCAAACATCAGCCACTACCCCTTCCCTAGCTACACGTTCTTCAACGCCTCCTTGATCTTGCTGGCAACGTCCGCCTCTGTCGAACCCTCACTCCACATAATTCGCCACGGCGCCACAAAGTCATACCCATCCCTCGGTTGCGACTCACACATCGCGAGCATAATACACCTCATACCCGAGCAGCTATACGCGCTCATACGCTGTGAATCTGTCATCATACCCCGATCTGTCGCGTACTGTACGAATCTGAGGACGTTGGCCACGATGCCAGCGGCTACAGGGGCCGCAAAGGAGGTACCCGAGATGTATTCGTCCTCTTCTCCAGCCCATATCGACGGGATGCAGACTCCCAAGGTGCTGAGGTTGTCTTTCCAGCGAATATGCGTGGGACTCAGCCCGCTTTTGTTGCCGTTTCCATCGCCAGCATGAATACAGAGCACATGATCTAGCTTTGCAGGAAAACTCCTCGCTTCATTGCTGCCACCATTAGAAGCAGCTACAGTGCATATTATCCCTTGAGCCTCTGCATTTCTGACGGCCCTTCTGATGGCTTCGTTGGTTTCGCGAATTCCGAAAGACATGTTGATGACATGAACACCAAGTCCCTTTGCCCACTCAATTGCCTGCATCTCGTTAGTGTCTGTCGTGGTACGTTTAGATCGAGAGATAAGTCTTACCTCGACGATTTGGTTTGTTCCACCACATGAATGACCGCTTGAAATCTTGGCAACATACAAGTCGGCTTCGGGTGCCATTCTCAATACAAGAGCGGCGACATTCGTGCCGTGTCCATCAGTATCAGTGACCGGAACACCAGTCAGAAAAGATTCCTGACGCTTAATCGGGGAGTCGCGTTTTGTTCTGCTTCGTTTCGCTGCTCTGAAGATGACGTTTGTGTCGTTAATCCCGGTATCGAGGATAGCAACATTTATACGCTTGTCACTTGGCAAGTGACTTATGTGCTGTGTGTAGAACTCCTCAGCTCGTCCAAAAAAGCTCTGAGCCCATGTGCATCTCGAGTTATCGTCAGCCTATTCAATGTATCACCATACGTCCGAGGGCCTTACCGAGAATCAACACCACCTCCAAGCATTCTTAGTTTGTTAACATCAAACAGACTATTAGATGGAGACGTAGTCTCAATTCCAAGGGCTGTAGATAGCTGCTCCTGTGGCATCTTGGCGGAGCCATTTTGGGCCTTGGGAGCTTGTGTCTCCCTCACACATCGGAAAACCTTGAGTCTTTTGGGGTTGTTGGGATCGCCTCTTGTTGCATAGGCTGTGCTCCAAGCCTCTTCAAGATCTGCAACCACCTCTTGGATGACTGCTCGACATTGTTCTTCCTCACTTTCCATATCATCATCATCATCTTTATTCGCCTTGAGACACTTTCTGATTGCGTATATATATGCTGCAACCACGTCTTCAGCGGCGGTACCCTTTTCCAGTTCAGCAAGTAACGAGATCTCGGGCCGGTCTGGACGTCGCTCGAATGGGCCCAGGACCTTACCACAAGCAATCTCTAGGAGCAACTTGGCAAAAGCAACCAAGATTGGGAATTTTCTTGGCGACGTAGTACAGTTAGGTGTGCCTGGGCCCGTAAGAGAGTATTTTAAATATGGGTTGTATACCTCGTAGGCCATTTCCTGAGTAGTGTCGAAGAGAAAGAAGAGGTCCTCGGCCGACCATGCACAACCGTCCATTCCCATGCCGTACATGCGAAGTAATGTTCGACCCAAATTCAACGCCAGGATTACCTTGTCGTAAGGTTTGAGGGTCTCTATGTCGGAGTTGAGCATCTCAGCTAATGAGAGAGTGGGCCAGATAGGAGGCGACTGGGTAGTCTTTGACAAATCTGGATTCCACAAGAGTCCTCCTGTATGCAGAAAAACATGAAGGGTCTCTTCGTCATCGAGACGATCTCGTATTGTTTTGCAGGTATTCTTCACCAATTCTAATGGAGGTTTTACAGCTGGCCTAGATAATTAGTTAGTTATAATCGACCCAACAGACTTAAGGCGCCACTTGCAGCTTTTTCACGACTCTGCAAGTTGTTTGCTGCCATTTATCCTCAACTGAGGAACAAGATAGAAATAAGTTGTGGTCCAGGCCTTCAAAGACCTCAGCACCCCAGGTGGGCTCTCGTACCTGGACCTTGACGACGTGTTGATGCTTGCAGGATCCAGCTTCAATATTACGCTTTAGAGTTGTGACCAGACTCTGCAACGGTACGTGCGACGCGGATGTGGATGTATTGTTAGCGGCCAAGCGAGGTGTGGGGTGATACCAGACATCTTGTTCCCCTGCTTCTTGGGTGTCTTCGTCTCTCTGCGCGTGCCTTTTCGAGTTGTGTGTATTAAACCTAGTGACAGCCTCTTCTGCCTTCCGCGACTCTTCGTTCGTGTCTGGGAGATTGATTAGGAGAGAAAGGTCTGAGTCCTCCATATTATCAGTGGCTCTTCTCATCAAAGCCTCAAGTTTTGGAAACTCGTTAGCCTCTGAAGTTTCATTCACTTGATTGCCGGATGACATCTGTTCCTCGGCCTGGATGTGAGTGTTGGGTCTGACGAGCACCTGCTTATCGATAAAACCTTCTAGCAGGACTTGAAGCCCTTGGAGATCCCTTAAGAACTCTGTGTACTCGTCCAGGCCCATATTCTGGTCCCGGCGCAAGTGGAGGAACACCTGGTCGAGCTCGAAGCTCATAGCGTCCCTTGCGTTCAAAACCGCCAAGTTGGTGACATTCTCTCTGGTGTATGCTATTCGTTTGGAGATCAACGGGGTTAATTTCTGTCGTATGTCGACCAGCGCTTTTATTTCTGGTGCGTCTAGCACGATGGGCGCCATGCTTGAGGTTGCACCGGTTGTTGAATACTAAGATTATGACTGAGGAGGTAAGATGAACTGAGGAGGAGCTGAGTTGCTTGCTTGGCTGGGGTAGCCAACGCCAGTTACCCGACTCTTTTCCGAGTACCTATGTTAGTTCAGGGTAGCAGATACGCGAGCTCCACCACGGGCCGTTTCCAGATCGAAAAGCTTATTTTTGTCGCTTAATATTTATGTAACTGGTTTATAGGTATGCAATTATTGGTTTGGTTATAGTATTCGGATTGAAATGAGGTACACATAGTTTCTTGTGATTATTACTCCTAAATCACCATCGATGATGTTTGTCAATAGTAGGCTAATCATGTCTTGTGACTAACATGCATGAGCTGAAAATATGGTCGCGAATCATTGGCCGCCTCCTCTGTATTTCGTCTGACAGGCTTGACCAAGCCTCTAGAGCCATTTCCCCTCACCAGTTTCTAACTCATCTTTGAACTTGAAAATCCTAACTGTTAACATGGTGAGAACATATATCCTTGCTCCAAACTGGACAACGGCTCCCCCGCCAGATGGCCCGATCAAGCTTGGTCATATCCTAGACGACCTGACTGAGCTCGTACCACTTAATCGCCGCAGCGTCCTAGAAATACCGGAGGATGACCAGAATCCCGTTGATACCAAGTCTGGCTTCACAACATCCCGGAGTCAGCTTGTATCCGGCGAGCTCGGCGTCTTTGCTCGAGTCGTGGGCCTGGTGGGCGTCGGAGCAGGGGCCGACGCCTACTATAAAAAAGATAAAAGTGATGTCCTAAGCTGCAAGAAGCTGGATACTCTTACCTTTGATCCTACCGCGGAGTATATTGCGAAAAGTGTGGAATTGCCGGAAGTCAGCCAATATTTGAAACTCAGACGGTTCAAAGACCCTGTTTATAGTGAGTTTACTGGATACGCCACAACGACAATGGGTGCCTCGCTGACGATTTAATAAGTGGTAACTGGGCTCAAGATTGGCCGCGAGGGCTCTCTCCAGAGCAGCCGGAGCAAGGAGAAAGGTCTTAGGTTAGACGGTGGCCTGAGTCCGCCTGGAGCACCCGTCAACGTCGGCGGGAAGGCTGGCTTGTCAAGCGCTGCCACTGAAGGTGAGAGCTGGGAAGGTTCAACCGATTTCATTGTCGCGTTTCGGGTCAAGAAGATCTGGTATCATCACGGAGAAGTACAGAGCAAGACGCATCGGGATAAGGCTGTGATGTATGGCGAAGCTGCACGACATGACGGCAACAACACGGATATGGTACTAATGTCTGATGATGCCGTTCCGGTTGATGATGTATTTAGTGATAATCAGCTGACTACGGAGGTGGAGGCTGAGAATGGGGAAGAGGTTGTGTGGATTGTTCCCGCTGTTGACCAAGAGAAGGATGTGTAGCTTTGCAAGGCTAGAGAGAGACGGATGTAACGCGAACAATGTACTCTACCTCTAAATACTGTGTGATGAAGGGGAATAGAAGTGTATTATGATAGCTTGAAATGCAAAGGCTATTTAGTAGAGTTCCTAAATCTCGATTCTGCCACAAAAGCAAGCTGATGCCATAATTTCGGATGGCAACCCTCTTCTCACATTGGGAGCATTATATAAGATTATGTATGCTTAAGTGTTCAATATTTTTTATACGTACTTAGCTGCACCGTAGTTGGGCGGAGTAGATATAACCCGGATATAAGACTTGACCCCGCACAAGTCATTAGAGAGCTTGCCCTTCATCACACCGTTAGCACATATCTGCTTCATAGAAGTTATCATCTATTCCTTTCACCAAGGCTTCAGCAGAATAAATGCGTCTAACTAGCATGGTACAACCACTGCCGAGGCCAATAGAGCCGGCTACTGGGGGTGATTTGAAGGAGCGCGTCAATGACAGGCGTGACATATTTGACCTCACCCAAGTCTGCAAGGACCTATTTTTTCAGTATACAAGTTCTCCATCATGGTCGGAAACACACACAAAAGCAGATCTTCAGCAGCAACGGTTTTACGTCTGGGCGTCTTACCTCGGCGTTTTTGCTCCATTCAATGCATCGCTTGACAAGCGTCTACAATACAGCGATGAGATTCGCAGCCTGGTGGTGCAGATGCTATCAGTTCTGCGGAGAAACCTTGAGTTTCGTAAGTAAATCGCTTACTAGACAACGCCGTAAACTCTTGCTGATATGTTGGTAGTCGCTGCGACAGATCCCGATGCTTCCGCCCATACCAAGTTCGTCAGCACATCAGGACTTGAGGGGACACCTTTAGAAGCGTTGGAAGCCATTGAGACCAGTATAAGCAGACTGAATCGTCTTGGGGCTGCAATCAGGAAGTACTCAGCCTCTAGTCTGGATGAGCGCGTCAACGCCTTCACCCAGAGACACGGGGATGAAAACTATACTCAGCTGGCGAGACAAATTGTTCGGTTCAAGTACAAGACCGCCACACCATCCCTCCAGGAGCATCTTGCTCTCAGTATGTCGACCCGACGCCAGCGGCTCAGATATCTCCACAGGCATCAGTCTAAGCTTGCGAGTCACGTTGACGCTACGCCAAGGGAGAAAAGAACAGAGACGAGTGCTTACCCTCAGACCCCCTTGGCTCCAATTGGGGAAAGTAGTGAGAGTGGAGAGCAGAAGCTTCAAAATCCAATGAAGAAGAGAATAACTTCAAGAGCGCAAAACTTCGGCCGTTCTCTCATACAAAGTGTGCGTTCAGAAACCAATGCCTCCAAATTCGCTCCCACTCCCTCTGTGATAGCCAAGCTTAGGCGAAGCGACGGCGCATCGGTTGTTTCCTCGTCGAAAATGAGTTCTACCTTCATGGCAGAGGCACTTGATGACTACCCAGATCCTCCAAAGTGCCTCCCTGGCCACCCGGAACCGACATGCCCATATTGCTGTCAACCCCTAGAAGAAAAGGAGACGCAAAGAGGGACATGGGCGTAAGTTTTGTTTCTGGAGATTTGATAAACAACTTTGCTTACATTTCTTCAAGACGTCATGTTAACAAGGACCTTTGCCCGTTTGTCTGCCTCTCTGATAAGTGCACCCAAGGGCCACACAATTTCCTGGACTTTGGTGCATGGGCCAAGCACATGAGAGATGTTCATACAGCTAGATGGCCTCAGCTAGTTCACAAACCTCTTATCTGGGCCTGTGACGTTGACCATGACATGGAGGAATTTCAGGGAGAAGACGAATTCCAAGAGCATCTTGCATTGCAGCACCAAGATTGTAACGACGCAGAAAAGCGTGCAATTGCCGAGAGTTGCCAGATGCCTCGTAAGAGACCAAAGAATACCTGCCCCGTCTGTGGTTACGACCTTTCACACAAAGACCATACGGCTGAGGTACAACAGGAACTCGACGAATCTATCCAACTCGACTTGTTGGCGAAGCATGTTGCAGGGCATCTGAGGCAGTTAGCATTTGACAGCTCTAAGAACCTCCAAGACGAAATGGAAACCACAACTGAGTCAAGCTTGGCCACATCAGAATCAAATCCCGCCAACGAAGGTCATCGCCCTAGTGGTGCTGATCCGCTAGATGGCCTGCCGCTAGAATTTCCAGAGGATGATGATAACTTAAGTCATCATTCTCGGCAAAGCCTGGACACATATGATGACGAGTGGTCTTCAGTAGAGCTTGAGATTTTGTTGAAGCCCCCAGAAGGCCTCTCAGGTTCAAGTGTTCAAGACTGGGCTGCGTTACAGGAAGAACTCTATAAGTCGACTGGTGCAAACCTCGACACAGGTGATTCAGATCCAATCCTATCGCACTTCCAATCTCGAATGAAGGACGACTATACTAAGCGTTTGTTACACATGTATACTCTAAAAGTTGATCCCTATCTGACACTGCTGTACAGAACCGGACAGCGTCCCCAAAGCTTACTGCGTGATACCCTTCCCTCGCAACAATGATTTCATCGATCGAGCTCAACTCAAAAATCTCTTACCACCAACCTCTGAATTCCAGAATGTCGGTCTTTACGGCTTCAGTGGCTTCGGGTATGCAATTTGGCTTTTTTGTGATATTTTCTCTAGGCTGATAAACAACCAAAGAAAAACTCAAGTGGCCCTCGAATACGCCTACCGCCAACGCGGGGACCCTACTTGCTCCATCTTCTGGGTTTGCGCTGCCAGCAGGGCAACTTTCACGCGAGACTATACAACTATTGCCAGGACCCTGGGCATTCCTAGTGGCCTTGATGTCGAACAGATGCTTATGGCCGTTCGCAACCGAATCGAAACCGAACCGCGATGGCTACTTGTGCTCGACAACGCCGATGACCCAACGCTAATTCGAATTACTACCTCGGTACTTGATAAGTTATCAAGCCCTAACTTTCGTATTTACGTGCCTCGTGGTCCTAACGGGACGGTGTTGTGGACGGCCCGCGACAGAAAGTTTCTCGTTGCCCTGGCTGGTTCTTCACGAGCGTTAAGCGTCGGTCGTATGAGCGACGAGGAGGGTCTCATGCTACTCGAGAAGTCGATGAACAACAAGCTTAGCCACAAGGAAATTTCTGAAGCCAAGAAACTACTTGATAATCTTGAGTGGCTTCCCCTGGCCATCTCACAAGCTGGCGTTTACATGCGGACGACCTCAACGTCAGTACACGAGTACTTGTCCAGACTGGCAGAGGGCAAAGATCGATGGCGATTCCTTAAAAGGGATTTATTCGATCGAAAAGGCGCCAACGTGTCTAATAGCGTTTTAAGAGTATGGAGATTATCCATCGACCGTATTCGACTTGATGACGAGATGGCGTCCAAGATCTTGCACACTATCGCCTACTTCGACACCCCAATACCATTCAACTTTATTGAGGCGGCGGGTTTATTCAACGAACGCGGAAAACAGTCAGTAGTGGCGACATCACATGAGGACAAGAAACGTATTGAAGACGCGGTGACTCGACTAAGGCAGTTTGCGTTCCTTGAGCCGCGTCAAGACGAAGGGTCGACGACGGGCTATGTGATGCACGAGCTCGTTCAGGAGGCGGTTCGACACTGGCTCAGCGTGAGGAGTACTGAAGATGCAAGATATTTCAAAAATGTTGCGTTCCAGATCGAAACGGGGGTTCCCCTGGACATGACGCGAGAAAAGGCGGTAGAAACAGAGGCACATGTTTTACCAGAGACACAACTAACTACTCGTCCGATCCCTCCAAGGTTGGAGATCATTGTGGGCATAGACTTTGGCACAACGTAAGTATTTTCCGTCAGTCAAATCTCTGATGAATTGGTGGTTAACATCAGCGCCTCAGACACTCTGGTGTATCATGGGCTGTCAACAATGACCAAGGGATGATTCGGGTCATCAATGACTGGCCCAACCCTTCCGGATCCACGATACACTCCGAAAAAGCACCGTCTACAATATTGTACAAGAATGGCCAGGTAGAGAACTGGGGCTATTATGCAGACGACAAGTCAGGTTCCCTTCACTGGTTAAAACTCCTCCTCGAGCCAAACCCCAACTATTCAAACACGAGCTCGCAGACCCATCAGATCACTACACTGCTCGGTAAAATCAACAAGACAGCTGAAGAAGTTGTAGGCGACTATCTCAGAGAGATATGGAAGTACACCAAGGATGACATCCGCAAGCATTTAGTAATGGATGACTGGGAGGACTATTTTGCGGTCCAGGTTGTTCTGACTGTACCCGCGATTTGGTCACATTTTGCCAAAGACAGGACACTCAAAGCAGCGACTGCAGCAGGTCTGCCATCTAACATTCAACTCGTGACTGAGCCCGAAGCAGCGGTTTTGGCAACACTCCGTGACAAGATTGCATACAACGACTTCCGGGTATGTGCTTCAGTTAGTTCTGACAGATATGAGGTTAACCAACTTCTCCAGGAGGGTGATGCATTCGTCGTATGCGATGCTGGTGGTGGAATAGTGGTATGTGAACATGGTTACTTTCCAGCTAGCCATGTATTTCTAACCGAAGCCAGGATCTCATCAGTTACAAAATCAACCGTTTAGAGCCACTGGAAATAGAGGAGTGCGCAATCGGCGACGGTATGTATTTTCCTACCCAGGTCTCAACCACCCCAGTTCGTACTAAAGGTGACAGGTGGGCTCTGTGGCTCCTCGTGTCTGAACATGGCTTTTGCCAGGCACGTCAGAGAACTTGTAGGACAAGACCATTACGATCGTCTCAGAGAACGAGATAAAAATAGAATGCTTCGGGATTTTGAGTACGGTACCAAGCGGATGTTCGACACCAAGAGTCCCAAAGACTATCTTGTCGACCTGCGCGGCGTCGAGGACAATGAAGAGAAGGGCATTGTGGATGAGACCATCGTGTTAAAGCAGTAAGTTGTGTTCCAAAGATCCGCCTGCCAGTCAAGTGCTAACTGAAACTTTCACAGGTCAACGCTACAAGTCTTATTTGACATTGTTTGTGATCAGGTCATGACACTTGTGCAAAGCCAAATTAGCCAACTTCGGAGGAACAACTTGGCTGCCAAAGCCATTGTTCTCGTTGGTGGGTTTGGGTCAAACATTCATCTCTACCATCGGCTTCAACAGTCATACTCACGTCAAAACATTGCCGTACTCCATGCTCAAGAAGCGTAAGTATACTCCACCCAAGAGCCTTGCTAGCAAATACTTATATGGTCTGCAGATGGTCTGCAATTTGTAGAGGTGCTTGTCTTTGGGGGCTTGAACGTAGCAACCAACTTGGCAGTTCATTCGCTTTAACCAAGGGAGGATCAACCGTTACTGGACGAATTTCCAAGTACAGCTACGGTGTGTTAGTCTCCGAACCCTTTGACCCTTCACGACATCTTTGGTCAGATCGTTATTTTGATGAGGCGTCGAATGAATTCAGAGCTACTAACCAGATGAGGTGGCTTTTACGCCGAGTGAGTAGCTCATTTGTTTCAAGTTTTGCATTGAATACGAATTTCTAACAGTTCAACTACTAGGGTGACAAGATAACCGAAGGACAACGGTTGTCCATTCAGATGAAAACCGATGTCCATGGCGTTAGATTCACTTCTGCAGACACCCGTAACTTCACACAAGCACTGTATTATTGTGAAGGCGATGATCCTCCGTCACGGAAAGAAGGAAGTAAGTCGACAGCAACGATTTCACAGATCTCCCAATGAGTCAACTAACCCCATTCTACTTACAGGTGTTAGGCAGCTATGTCTTGTCAAATATGCCATCGAAGAGAGTCTTATCTGGGAGCAGAAGAATTTCAAAAGTGCAGCGAGGCCTGGAAAGTGGATAAGCATGTTCTTTGAGCTAACTATTGAGTTGGGAAATGCAACGCTAGGCTATGAAGTCATATATAGGGACGAAGTTGTTGGCCGTGTGGAGGCAGACTATATAGAGCCACTCTGATACTATCCAAAGAGTGGTTAAAATATTACATTCTCTCGCAAACAGAGTGAATTGTTGCGTGGCCTTCAGTCAATTAACGACTAAAACACGACGATTAAGTAATAAGCCACGCTTTCAAGAAAAGGCGCAACCAGCAGCAGCGGTATAAATAATAGTTATAACAGAAATGACTTACTTATATAGGTTTGATGGTATTGTTATCCTGCCAGTCTTAAATAAAGAAGGAACTAATACGGTAGGTAGTGTAATATTAAAGACTCTTCTTGAGGTTAAGCATCTTGTCTACTAATACTATAGTAGATTTAAGGGAACTAGGTACTGGAGCGATAAAACAGTAATTTTATAAATCTTAAACGTATATTCCTTATATTGCCAATACCTTAAAGAATCCCTATAAGACATCAGGCTGGCTGAAAATTTAACATTATATGCTAGCTTAAAGCACTTTAGATCTTTCCTTCTTAACACTAAGGACAACTAATAGTAATATATAACTAGTAAGGATGTTTTAATATTTTATGCACATTTACACTTCTCAGTGTTTAAATGCGGCTTATCTTGCGACCCATCTGAGAATTTGTTGGAGATCAAATAAGCTTAAAGTAAATCTCCACGTCCATGTGTGTTAGTGCCTCAGGTACCAAGATCCACGACCCGACCCCAGCCGGGTCAATCTAGTTAGATCAACAAGCCAAAAGTTAATGGATCCCGTCCCTACCATTGAAGAACGAATCAGAACAGAGAGACGGGACATAGTATCACACGTGATTGATTCGTCAACAGGAGGGACGGGAACCATTAACTTTCAGGGTCCCAACGTAAAAGATGGGAGTGATTTGAAAAGAGGGGTAGATATGGAATATTATTTGTGTTTCAGATTTAATAACTCTAATTGGTCAGAGCCAAGACCGGCCTCATTTCCAAGAATGATCATGTTATTCCCTTATCACGGATAAATTCCTCCTTCAACTAAAACTAAATCTCTTATCACGAGGTTCAAATGAACTTTTGTCGCGAACCCAAGACGCGTTGTCTTGGCTGCAGCCGATCAACGCAACATAACACGGGGAACTTTTTCAAAATGGTCCAAAAGGGAAGGTCTGTGATCCTTGCACGAATTGAAATCTAAACCGCTGCGGGAAGGCGATATAGCCATGACGATCTCAAGGCTCCAGTGTAAGCTCAATACGTGCGTGGTACGACGGAAAATCTATGTAGTATTAAACCTCGGTGGGACGCCGTATTTCCCATTTCTTTTTCCCCTCAAGGTTTCATTCTTTTGACACCTCGCCATTGCATTTTTTTGCATCATTACCATGTTCGGAAAAGTCTTTTTGGCCGCTCTTTTGGCTCTGCCTTTGGGCTTGGCTGTCGATCCCCCGCGCCAGCCCCATCAGCCTGTTGGAGAAGGTGATCGTCTCCTCACCTACAATGAGACGACCCCAAGTGCCAAATTGCGACCGGCCACTTTGAGCGTCGACTGGTCATCAGCTGGTGGCGATGGAAACTACATCGTTCTCAACTCTGCTGGTGATCTCGTCCTTGAGGACATCGTGTCCGGAAAAGCAACAAAGTTTGTCACTGCAGATAAGCTCCCCGAGGATCTCCACGAATACTGGATCAGCAGCAATGCTAAGCGTGTGCTGCTCGCTTCAAACTACACCAAGCAGTATCGCTACTCTTACTTTGCCAATTACTTCATCCTCGATGTTGAGTCCGGCAAGAGCACGCCTCTTGTGGAAGACCAAGTCGGCGACATTCAGTATGCAGAGTTTGCCCCCACCGGAGATGCCGTGGCCTTTGTGCGCGGCAACGATCTCTTCATCCGCAACGCTGAAGGAAAAGTCGACCAAATTACTTCCGACGGAGGACCCGACCTGTTCCACGGTGTCCCTGACTGGGTTTACGAGGAAGAAATCTACGGAGGTCGTTCCGCGCTCTGGTGGTCCCCCGATGCCAAGTTCATTGCTTTCCTGAGCTTCAACGAGACCGGTGTTGGCACTTTCACCATCCCTTACTACATGGATAACGAAAAGTTGGCTCCTACATATCCTCGCGAATTGGATCTTAGATATCCCAAGGTCGGCTCCAAGAACCCTACCGTTGAGCTCAACATTCTCGATGTTGCATCCAGCGAGTACAAGTCTGCCCCCGTCAATGCATTCAAGCCTGAAGAGCTCATCATTGGCGAAGTGGCCTGGGTGACAGACGACCACAGCTCTCTCATCTACCGAGCCTTCAACCGTGTCCAAGACCACGACGCTCACGTTGTCGTCAACCCCGAGAATCTGCAGTCCAAGATCGTCCGTAAGCGAGACGGTAGCGACGGCTGGCTTGAGCATACTCTTTCCATCGCCTACGTCGGCCCATTGAGCTCCAAGGGAAACTCTTCCTACTATGTTGACGTATCTGACGAAGACGGCTGGAACCACATTTACTTGTTCCCCGTCCAGGGTGGAGCGGCCATCCAGCTTACCAAGGGAGAATGGGAGGTAACCACCATCCTGCACATCGACACCGCCAAGAAGCTGGTCTACTTCCAGGCTTCCAAGAGACACTCTACCGAACGCCATGTGTACAAGGTCTCATGGGACACCAAGAAGCTCACTCCCCTCGTGGACGAGACTGTTCCCGCCTACTGGACCGCATCCTTCTCAGCCAAGGGAGGTTACTATATCCTTCACTACCAAGGACCTGACGTTCCCTACCAGGAGCTTTACTCTGTCAACTCCACCAGCAAGGCAGTGCGCACCTTGGTAGACAACAAGGCTTTCTACAGCAACATCACGCAGTACAGCCTCCCCAACATCACCTATTTCGAACTCAAACACCCAGACGGCTACGAAATGAACGTCATGCAACAACTTCCTGTCAACTTTGACCCTTCCAAGAAGTACCCTGTTCTTTTCACCCCCTACGGTGGTCCTAACTCTCAAAGAGTCGCAAAGTCGTTCCAGGCTCTTAACTGGAAGGCTTACATCTCCTCTGACCCTGAACTCCAGTACATTGTTTACACTGTCGATAACCGCGGAACCTCCAACCGTGGCCGAGCCTACCGATCCCTCGTGACTTCGCAGCTCGGAAAGCTTGAACCACTTGATCAGATCTGGGCCGCTCAGCAGCTCACTGAGAGATTCAGCTATATCAACGCTGAGAAGATCGGAATGTGGGGATGGTCCTACGGCGGATATCTCACAGCCAAGACTGTCGAAGCCAACTCTGGAGTATTCAGCTTCGGCCTTATCACCGCACCTGTTTCCGACTGGCGTTTCTACGACTCCATGTACACAGAGCGCTACATGAAGACCCTAGACGCCAACCGAGAAGGATATCTCGAGACAGCCGTCCACGACGTGACAGGCTTCAAGAACATCGCCGGCGGTTTTAGCATTCTCCACGGTACTGGTGATGACAACGTTCACTACCAGCATGCAGCTGCCATGATTGATCTTCTCGTTGGTGGTGGCGTATCACCTGAGAAGATGAAGATGTTTGCTTTTACCGATAGTGATCACAGTATTGTATACAATGGTGCTTCGCAATATATCTACAAGTACCTTACTGCTCGGTTGTACGATGAGGTTAAGCGACAGCCCAAGGCAAAGGCGCTGGGTCACCAGTGGAGCAAGAGGCGAGTCGAGATTGTAGTGTAGAAAGTTCATGGTCTCCCTTGAAGGCTATAAAATAGAGTTGTATGATAGCTGCAATGAAATCGTCTTTTCGAGAATGACCTGTCTTGTACCAGGTCTGACTGTGAGATGCTGGCTAGTATGTATGCTTAGATCACCTGAGATTATTCAAGAGGAAACTGATAAGTCGGCACTTTAACCCAATGAATACTATATTTATAGAGTCATTCCAAAGATGAGGCATTGTAAAAAACCAAAGGGAATTTTCAATCGTTCTCATAATACCAAGTCAGCAGCACCTCTGTATTAATATTCTGATCAACAAACATTTTTTGCGTTACAACTGAGTAACCTAAATGATCTTTATGTTTTGAAAGTCTTAACTTGGGCATGAGTCTTCTATCATTAAGATTCCTACAACTTTTGATTTCACAAATGATACTTATTAATAAGATGGGCTGAGAGGCCGTATCGCTTAAATGTATGTAAATGCCTATTGAAATAGGATTTCCAGCACAGTGCGAGAAGCCTTACTCCACTTCTACTGACCATCCCCGTTTATTGCAACAGATGTACCTTCGTCGACAGAGTTACTTCCAAAACGTGGGGTAGTAGATGGGGTGTCTGTAGCTGAATACTGCTCCGGAACAGGTAATTAGTGGCCAGTTGCTGCTCTGCGTGTGATAGTTGATGCCTTTTCCTAGTGCTGAAGAATGCAATCTTTGGTTTTATTGTTTTTATTGTTTTTATTGTTTTTTATAATTATTCTAAGCCTCCAGAACTTTATTAAAACATATAATAATCTGCCCAAGTTGCTCACTTACCAGAAGACAACATAAAATATAACCATTTTAATTCAGGATGGTGTTAAAAGGTCAAGATGCGAATATGGCAATATTTGTTAATGATGGTATTAAGTCGCTGCTTGACTTTGTCCAGAATAAGTGCCTAGCCTGAGTCGATATATGTATTAAAAAGACTTGGCCCAAATGAGCCGCTAAAATCTTATAAGGCAAAAAACGAAAAGAGAAAAAAACTGCGGAGTGTGCTTGTCAGGTAAATGCGATACTGGGTCAAGGGTTGAGAAGAACGTGAGTCAAGCTTTAGCTTGTACCATACTACGAAAGGCGTTTCAATGAAAGTATCATACTAGAAGTCGCTTATGCTATTTTGCGCGCCGTTTACATACGCAGATACGCCCTGAAAATCAAGTACATATACTCAGCCATATCTATTACGTTGGCATGAATAACAACTACGCGACAAACCCTCTACTCTTGAGTGTTGCCTCTAGCTCTCTGAGCTTAACAGGCTTAGTGATGAAAAAGTCTACTCCGCTTCGCGTTGCTTCATCCCGCGTGCTCCCGGATCCTAATCCAGTGATGGCCAGCACCACTGACGCAGGAATGTTGTGATATCGCTCAAACGCCCGTATCTATCGCGTTGCCTCGAGTCCATCCATTACCGGCATTGAGATGTCCATGAGGATATACCTAAACTGTCCTGGATTTACCTTGTATGACAAAACAGCCTCTTCACCATTGACTGCTGTCCAATATGGCTGCTTCAACTTGTTCATGAAGCACGTGAGCATCTTGAGATTGATGGGGTTATCCTCAACCAACAAGAACTGCGGGGTTTGGAAATAGTCTTGCGTTGAGGCTGAACCTCCGAACGGACTCTCTAAGATCGAGGGACCAGGCGTTGGTGGCTGACTGGAACACGACGTTATTGATGGACTTGGCAGTGGCATTGGCATCGATACGGGCGGACTAGCTCGAGATTCAGCCCAGAGATTCAAGAGTCTAGACATGGCCCTCTCCAATTTGTTCGGACTTAGACTTGGATCATGTTAATAGCAAATCGCAACAAACGAGTGATGTGTACTTACGGTTGCGAGATAAACTCGTAGAACCCTGAACGACCGGTGGCCTTGTATGCCGACTCGTATTTGTTTTGTGTACAGCTAGCGCGTTTTCGCAAACCACCAAGACAGGCATCTCTTGCCATGAAATAGCGAATTCTGACATTGCGTTGTTTGCCAGAATAACGATATTGGGTGACAGCTGTTCAACGTCTGATTTTGTGACCAATGTCATGCCGAGATGATCGCAACATAATCTCTCCATAAGAGTGTCCATACTCAACCCATTGTGGAAGGATTCAGTTTTAGAACTCTCGACAGAGCTGATCACCCGGGCACGTAAGCCGTGGCATGTGCTGTGTTCCAAGCCACGCTCATTCGTCGTCGAACAAGTAGTTTCCAATGTCATAGGTAAAGACACAGTGACCTTGGTCCCAATGTCGAGCTGGCTAGTGATAGAGATACTACCGTCAAGCTGGGATGTGATTCTCTGGACGAAACTCAATCCTAGTCCTGTGCCGGTTGCTAATTGGTCCTCTTGCGAGAAGGGTTTGAAGACGTTATTTCGAAGGAACTCCTCCCTGATTCCCCGCCCTGTATCCTCAACGACCAGTGTGACCGTGCATTCATTGCTTTTGGCATGTTCTGGTTGGCTCTGAGAGATTTTGACCTTGATAACACCCTTGGATGTATACTTGAGGGAATTCCCGAACAGGTTCATGATGATGCGACGGATTGAACCAGGAAATGTGCGAAATTGCCACGAGCATTGTGGATCGTAAAGCAAAAAAACAGAAATGGTCTGTAGCTGGCTTTCATTGCTGCTTTTCGCTTCTTCTGCAGCTTGCATAGAGTCTACTCTTCGAATAGCTTCGACACCAGAGTGTTTCCGATTCTTGGTAGGACCGAACAGTTGCGCTATCGATATATTCCGGTAACTGTGGCCAGCATAGACGCTTTCTATCACGTCTTCCGCAATCAGATCCAAACGAACAGATCACGTCAAGGCCTCTGGTCCGACTGAAGAGCTATCGTTCGATTTGGACTGTTTCATATCTGTCTCTGCAGATTGATTCACTTTGGAATAATCCAAAAGATGAGATGTTCTGTCGTGTCTAAAAGAGTTCGACAGCATGTTCCGATCATATGCGCGATGTTGCGTTGTGCAGCGCCTAAACCCGAGTCGTTCAGCAACTCCAGACCTAGCGTAATTCCGTGGAGCGGAGATCGCAGCTCATGAGATATTGATCCGAGAACATCTGTTTTGGATCTGTCGGCCGTTGAGGTCTCCAGTCGAAAAGCCTCCGATGCCGCGAGTATTCCGAGAGCCCTCAGGAGAGGCAGCTCGCTATCCCTGTCGAACTCATAGCAAGGTTTTTTTTGAACTCATGAAACCACCAATGGACCACGTTCCTTTTTGCGGATCCCATATGGGGATATTTGCAGCGCTTTTAGCGTCAGGGAAAGCCTGGAGAAGTTCTTTCTGCTCCTGGAATGATCTGACGGCTCCGCAGTCGTTGGTTGAGCTCACACTCGAGAGAGAGAGATTCTCGCTGAACAAAGTGTCGTCCATTTCTACTGCAGTGGAAGCACTTGGACCCTCTGAGGAAGCAATGCTCGTGTGATCAAGCTTCTCCGCGTCATAGGGATTCAGGTCAAATATACAACCTTCGGGGTACTGTTGGAGCAAGAGGGAAAGAAAGAGTTGTGACAAGCCGCCAGTGGTTTCAGTTGAGTTGCCAGCCTGAGTGGAGGAGGATCCAAGTATTTGACAAGGGAGCCGCAACGGGGCAGTTGTATCCTCATGGTCATCCTCGCTGCTGGTCACACTAGGAGTGAAGCATGGTCTGTCAAGCGAATCTTGGGACTGATTGTCCGAGTCTGGCGAGCTCACAACATGAAGATTATGAGAATCCCCACTGAAGAAAACACAGCTGTTCATGTGAAGAGAATCTCTAATGATGGTAGCTGCCTCAAGAAATGGGTTCAGAGATTCAGATTCTTGTTGTTTATTTGGAGGAATCTCTAGATGCGGGGGTGTCATGGCAAAGGGAAGCTCGTCAGAGGTTGGTCGGGATTGCCCAAGGTCCGGATGGGTCTGGTTTCGGCCGAAAGCGTCGGATTCACTGTGGGTACGTCCGTAAGGAATGAGCCTTCTGTCTGTAAACTTTTGAAGGCCAAGGTTGATCTGCCTGCTGCGCCTGAGTGTACTGTTGATTCGACTGCTCTCAAGGTGGTCCATAATGATTCGTGATAGGTCCTACAAGACATTGGAGTCTTCTTCTTGCCAGTTAATATTCGGTGTTGAATGGAAGACAGATAAAGTTCCAATGTTGACGCCCCGAGAAGACCGGATAGGTACGGCTGCATAAAACCTAGCCATGCTGCAGTAAGGACTCGTAGAAAACCGAGGATCTGCGGTCAAGTCTTGTACGATAAACACAGGCAGCCTTTTTGAGGTAGATGCTACGCCAGGCCCTTCGGCAGCGCGTAACGTGTAGTCACATATGCCATCTTTGCATGGGATATGGGTCCCGCAAAGCCAGAATGCATCAACACCGTCAATTGGTCGTGAGCTAGGTATCAATGACGAGTCAGGAGTAGCCTCGGCGATGATATACTGCTCCGTCTCGTCAAAAAGCGATATCATTGAGCGCTCGGTCATTGTGCGACAAGTTGCCAGCTGAGCAAGGCTAGTGAGCATAGTATCAGGAGAGATTGACAGATCGGCACTGGTGAGGTGACTGATGGGACGACATTGTGTCATCAGGGACTCAAAGTAACTGTCAATTCATGTAGTGAGTAGCTGTAGCTATGCAGGCGATGCTCTCGTGGCAGTCGTTACTGTTGCAAAACATACCGTGCCGTTTCGTGTTCACGCATACGCTCAGTTACCCGCGTGCCTCTAGTGGCCAACATGTTGCCGTTTGTCAATCACAACCCTTTTCACCAGCAGAAAAAGATCACAGCGGTTTGGAAAGAGTATCAGAATGTAACCATAGTAGTTTATTGTTTGATTGCGGTGTTGGGAGTTTTGCAATATTCAACTACCTATCCAATCACGTCCGTTGGAGCAATAGCTCCGATCCCGCACTATCTATCCGCGGCCCCTGTTGCAGGACCCTGACTAAGGGTCTAATCCCCTGCTGCAATCGGATCGATCCGCAAGAGTCTGATTGGATTACGGAAGATTTCAGCGTAAAACCCCTTAGCCCTTGTCCAGCGCGGGGCAACGTTGGGTTTTGCTAGCCGTTACAAGACGTTGAGCCGCTCCTTCGGATGCTCAAACCGGCAAATTAATTTCATGATTCAGAGTCTGAGGAATCTAAACTTGCGCTGTGGCTAAAACCATGATTGGATGACCAAAGCTGATGCCTCGCTTGCCGTTTTGCGTATAGTAGCCCACACACATTGCAAAGGGTCCGAGGTCCAAGGGGGTCTTGACGCCACTCTGGTGTGTCGGTTGTTTGACACGATGTACAACACAAGCCATGAGTCTGTCCTCGATTAATTTTCTATTTCTTTGTGAGAAAAATACACCGCAAAAAGAGATCGGGTGGGTCTTACATGATTCAATTTCCATTCACCGTTCTTTATAGGCCCTCGGCTGACAGATCGCTTTCCAAACCCCCTATGGCGTTGCATCGGGCTGATGGATATTGGCGAGAGCTTTGCTGGGCTGGTGGTGTATGAACATGGTGATATGCAACGCCGCACAGCATAACAAGTTTCGGTCTCGTTCACCAACGACGTGGCTATGGCTGCCGTCTTGAACACGGCAACATTACCAAGCGGTTCGCCATTACACAAAGGTTCTTGGTGCCTGCACCGAGTCTGAACAAGTTTGTGAGATTTTTTGGTCTTGGGTAGCCTCTGAGACGAGCGGTTAGATGATAGGGTTGCTGTTTTATAATGGCTGCGTGAGCGAGCCTGGCCATGTCTTGATTGGACGAGTAATTGATGCGATTGTCTTTCAGTCGCCAGAAGGGAGCAACAAGGTTCCTGGGGCAGCATCGGTGAATGAGGAGGCATCGTGGCTAACTTTGTCGATCTCGAGTTTGAGGAACGGATCTAGAGATCGGGCTGCTCTCAGCTTTTAAAGGAAAATCCAGGGTCTAACGCTAAGTGAACCCTTATGATGTCACTTGGGGTCTGGAATTGCTGGGTCTAGTCCTTACAAGGACAAAAAAAACCACGGAATCTAAGCGACCCTTTGTCCCCCCTGGGGCCACAAGAGAAAAACGGTAAGCCTCAATCGTCAGTTCCGTCATTATTATTGCATTGTGACCAGACGTGGTGCTTTCAGTGCCCTCCTCCTCCTCCTTATTGGCGGATAAAGTTCTACCTTTTTCCCCTCCCCTCGGGTCGAGCCTCTCAAGACCAAGATGATTATGGATGCTCTTGAAATATTCTCCGTTCAAGGAATCCTTATCTCTCTTTCGTTCTTTTGTCTTTCTCAGTGCATTTTCTGACCAGAGTAGAAACTCCGCTACTGTTGCCCCTCCCTCCCCCACCTTTCCCTCACAAGCCTGCTTCTTCGCCCTGAGTTGAAGGATAGGATTTCCATTTTGGAATGCCAGACTTCTACGTGGGAGAAAATAAATGGAACTAGTCGATATCTTACTAATTAGTGTATCGCAGCCCGCTCAGCTGAGCATGTCACTTGATGCACCGTATACCAGGAGATCAACGCAATGCAGATCGTCTTTTTCCTAGGCAGTCACAACTTCGTAGGCTCTCCGCCCATAAAAGGTAGTTGTGATAAGGTGTTGGCATATCTGTATTAGCGTCCCAATTGTCCGAGTTTAGGTATAAGTCGAAGGCAGAGTTTAAAAATTTACGTTTTTACCTACTTGCTGCGTGATATGATGACATTATATTGAATTTGTTCTTCCGGTCTTGGGAAGGTTACATAGCCCCATCCCTACAAGAGATCGGTGAGTTATTTGCAGTAACTGGGATCCAAGATATTACCCTTGACTACCTAACTAACGTTAGTACCTAAGATATGGTTTCAATTGAGCTTGTTAGGCTTTGGCTTTACACTAGCCGCTTTACTGTCTGTGGACGCTGTGAGTGGAGCATTTCGAACAAATGCAGGGGCTGTTGAGGCTTATACGAATTTTAATGTCTCGTTCGTCTAAGTAATAAGCCATAGCTCTTATTAGCCGGGCGACTATTGCAGTAAAGAAGACCAATGGGAATATCGTAGGGCACAGAGCAAACATGTTTATTATCGCGCCACCGTTTAGTACATTGTCTAATGCGATCGCGCTTATACTGATATTTACCAGGGCCGTTAACCCACCATCATAAGACAACTTACTGACGAACAGGAAGAGGAATATAAATAGGGCAACGTTGAATTAAGCAGCTATCTCAGATCGCGGCTTAAAGGCTTGAGGTTGCACCCGCTCCGTGTTGTCAGGCTGGGTTCAGAGGTTATTACAGAACGTCGTCATTGTGTTACTAAACAGGGACATGTGAATTGTCAGAGGGCAGGCCTACCGATACAACGGAGTTATAATCGAGGGGAGACATAACCGTATCTTCTTATTCGAAAACTGACAATGATAACCAAGGCTTGAAATATCGAAACTTGAGTAGAGACTGCTCATTGTTCAGACCTCGAAACCTAGTAAGTTCTATGAATAGTCATTCTAAAACGGTCTATGCTACGTTGAATCATCTAATATATATGCTACCAAGCTGCGATGAACCGAGTGATACCAAACCCTTCCCTAACCTCTTACCAAGGGATCGTTTCACCCCTCTTAGCTATAAAGCCTAGAGCCTCATCATCCCTCTTCCCCTGCACAATCTCCAAGATGCCCACAGCACTTGTCTCCGGGCTCTCAACACCCTGCGCCTTTCTAGTCTCCCGATCAGCCTCTCCCGTGATATTAGTAGCCACGTAACCAGGGCAGTAGGCCCAGATTTTTGGCTTATGCTCCCAGTGCTTGTAGAAATAATACTGCTCCAGCGTGGCTGCGTTGAGAGACGCCTTGCTAAACCGGTACAGAGAGTGGGGCATCTGGTTTATAGGTTCATCGGGGTGAGCTCGGATGTTGAGAGAACCAAGTGAGGATGAAATGTTGATAATACGTGGATCCTGAGACTTTTCCAGCAAATGCGCCACAGCGTCTGTGAGAAGTATGACGCTCAAGACATTGGTGTTGAGTGCCTTGTAGATGTTTTCGCGTGTGAGTTCATCAGACATCATAATGCCTGCATTATTGATGAGGACGTCTAATCGTCCGAAATCAGCCTCTAGCTTCTTAGCAGCGGCTTTGATGGAGTCATCAGATGTGACGTCAAGCTCAAGGAAGCTAAGAGTTCCGGCTGGTTCGCGAGCTTGGAGCTCAGCAAGGGCCTTTTTGCCCTTTTCGGGAGAGCGAGCGCTGAGAATAACATGGTTGTCTGGGGAGGCGTTGGCGATGGTGTAGGAGGTGTCATATCCAATGCCCGAGTTTCCACCTGTTCAAAGGTAAGAGAGTGTTTATGTGTTAGTTACATTGAGAGATAGTTACCTGTAACGAGAATGATCTTCTTGTTTGCCATGATTGCGGTTCTTGTCTTGGAGTTGTAATGTAAGTGTTATGATGATTTTATCGTTATAGTTAAAGTAGGGAGATGATGTTAGATGTTGTCAAAACATATAGCACAGTAGATGAAGATCCTTTATATCTGTATTTACAGATAGAGTGATAACCATGAAACTCAAGCTTGTAAGTAAACGCGTATCAATGCTCCACCAAAACCCACCCAGTGATCCAAGAACTGTTCCCTATCCGGAAGGCTTGAAAAACGAACTGCCGCTTACAAATGGATAGTCCGTGAGTCTTGTCATTTATTACTGTTCTGGTGGTCCACCTCTCGGAATTTTTTACTTAAAGCCGATGCCGAGATGGCGCGGATCCTTCTTGTCGTCAACCAAGCTTAAACCAATATCGTAATGATCGTATGCAAAAGACCAAATGACGATATCATGAAACGAGCATTGGGAAATGAATAAAGCATAATCATTGCACAGGCACCGGTCGGACAAGCAGGTGCTCTAGCCACTCCCTCTAGCCACATCATAATAGAGCAAATATTAGCTACCCTGTACCAACGCATCTTACATATCGCAGAAGATAACATAGAATAGAATAACATAAGCTATAGGCTAATGCGAGGAATTAAAGGTCAGTTTAACTGCCGATAAATGTGAGCGGCTATCTGCAGATCATCCTAGTTCAGCTGCTGCCTGCAAACTTTATACCAATAGGGTGATTTTATAGCTGGTCCTGAACCTAAATGCCGACAGGAGATACACTGCTTTATCTCCTTTAGTCCCCGGGGAGTTATCATCCGTCCCTTCATATCTGTAACCAGTTAGATACTATTGAATAGAGCTTGGTACTTTTATTTATAAGAGAAATTGTGAGCAGCAGTTAGAGAAACAGGTAATCAGCACTCAGCGTCTTAGCCAAAGCGTGATGCAGGCTGTGGCGTGTTTGCTCCATTTTGATCACTACGCCACAGACACAAGCCACAAGCCACGAGCCACAAGCCACATGAAGCATAGACAATAAAACTTGATCGCACCCCTGAAGAGCTACTTTACCGTTACGACGCTATCTCCCAAACCAAATCTTGCATTAGCATAATACATCTTACCTTAAATATTAAAGTTAACAGCTACAAGGCAACTGGTAAAAAAGCAGAGTCCCCCGACTCCAATGCCTAAGAAAACATGAACCAACGACGTATATCAACATTCATTTCGTACCGGATGCCCAAAGCTACAATAAATAAACTCCACGAGACGCCGCCATGCTGTAAGACACAATTCTGGAAACTAAACTCGCTGCCTCCTCTGCTTTGTACCCTGTCATCATGCGCCCTCGCTGCCAAACTCGTTGGTCCACTCGATCTGCCTTGCGATATCGTCCTTGGATACGGTCGGATGCGAATCCTCGAGAGCCATCTCAAAGTCCTTGAGTTGGACGTCGGGCGCGAGTAGTTCCTCGGAAGAGACGTCGTCATATGTCATTTCGATCTTTTCTGGGTCTCCGGGCGAGCAGGGTGTCAACATGCGCTTTCCGTCCTTCATGACCTGGGAATTGTTAGCTAGGATGCGACGGGGACGGGAAGCGAGACGCACAGGCTTGAAGTGGGTGGCTTGTAGAATTTTGCGGACTGGTCGCATCAGGGCGGACTGAACCACGTTGCTGATATCACTACCAGACATTCCATCCGACTTGGCCGCCAGGATATTGTAGTCGCTCGCCTGGAGAGCAGTATCGGTGTCGCCAATGGCGAGCTTGAACATGCGCGCGCGACCGTTCATGTCGGGTAGACCAATATGCACTCGTCGCTGGAAACGGCGTCGAATGGCGGCGTCGAGTTGCCATGGAATGTTGGTGGCGCCCAGAACTAAAATGCCCTTGCTATCGTTGCCGACACCATCCATCTGGACCAGGATCTCGGTCTTTATACGACGTGAAGCCTCGGATTCGCCTTCACCTCGGGGGCCGCAGAGCGCATCAATTTCGTCGATGAAGATAACCGAGGGCTTGTTTTCGCGCGCCATGGAGAAGAGTAGCTTGACCAACCTGTGCAGGTCTGGGTTAGATAGAACTTCATCGTCATTGTGGGGTAGCTTACCTTTCACTCTCTCCCATCCATTTGCTCACCAAGTCGGAACTGCTGATACTAAAGAACGTACTGTTTGCTTCTGTCGCTACAGCCTTGGCAAGGTAACTTTTACCCGTTCCCGGAGGACCGTACAGCAGGATACCCTTCCACGCCTGTCGCTTGCCCTGGAACAGACTGGGAAACTTGATGGGCAGCACAACAGCCTCCTTCAACGTCTCCTTGGCACCCTCAAGACCAGCGATATCCTCCCACCGTACGTTCGGCCGCTCCTGGAGAATAGCGCCGGATAGCGCGTTGCGCAACTTCTTGCTATCGTCGTCTTCACCCGCAGCAGGCTTGCCCTTGCCAGTAGAGCTGCCGTTAGCGCCCATGATGGCCTTTCCGCTACCGTTTGCGTTGGTCTCGTTCTCGCTCGCTAGGAATTGCTTGAGTTTCTCGGCGCGGTCGAGGTAGGTGGCCATCTTCTCCTGCATGGTCTGCTTGAGGGCCTTGTTTTTCTCCCACTTGAGGGCCTTGACCCAGAGCTCCATGGAGGACATGTAGAGGTCAAAGGCCTTTTGGTACTCCTTGTTATGGTCGGCGGTGATTGCCTTTTGCACCTCTGCGATGGCGCGGTCGCGGAAGTTGGTCGACATGGTGACGCTTTTGCGGGGGAGGGGGTTTTTCGTGCGTGTGAGATCGAGGCGGTCGGAGAAGGAGGAGAGAACGGGAGGTACGTCCAGTCGAGTAAAGTACAGGTCCCAAGAGGGAACAGGAAGAGCCAAAGGAGAGAACAGAGTAGCAACAGGCACCTGCGAAAGGATCAAGTCGAGACGAGTCGTAGTCGTTGGATGGATGAGGCAACTCGCGCTGGTGCTGGTGCAGGCTGGGATTGGCGGGGAAACTGGAGTGCAATCCTTATAGCGGGGCAGAGAGGGGCTGCACAACTTTAGCGGAGGTACCTTGGCACGAGGCTTCAATTTAGGCGACAGCAAAAGGGACAAAAAGATACAGGAGAGACGAGCTGAAAAGATTCTGACATAATTCATTCTGCTTGAAGATATTTTACAACATTTTAACCGAGCGACCGCCGTCTCCCAAGCGTCATGTCGGACCCCCAAGCTCAGCTCCAGGCCCTGTCTGAAGACTTTCAGAAGCTTCAAGGCGGTATGTGCCCTCTGATTGAACAGACAAGTCGATGCTAATGCGCAACACAGAACTCCAGAGCGCAGTTGCATCGCGACAAAAGCTCGAGGGCCAAAAGCAGGAAAACGTTGGCGTGCAGCAGGTCAGTGATACTCCTACGCGCCCGATACAACCTCCCTCTAACCTAGACCCAGGAGTTTGACCGGCTACAAGATGGCGAGACCATCTACAAGCTCGCTGGTCCCGTGTTGCTCAAGCAGGACAAGTTTGAGGCTGAAAACACTGTCAAGGGCCGTCTTGACTACATCAGCAGTGAGATGTGAGTGACCACCCCTCCCAGATTGACCATGTAGAGCTAACGCCAGGTCCAGCTCACGACTAGAAGGTCAAATCAAGGAAACCCAGGACAAGCTTGAGAAGAAAAAGACCGAGATCATCCAGGTCCAGTCGGCCGCTCAAGGAAAGGGCAAGGAGGGGGGGCAGTAAAGTCACAAAAAATGGAGAGACGAGAATGATGAAAAATAGACCATGAGTTGAGTTATATTCTACAAAAATGTGGATGATGATAATGCGACAGACAAATACCTGGCATCTTATGAGCGCCACGCTTAAATATGCCAGTGGGGAATTATCCTGTCTTCCAATGCCCCGAAACGCCAGTCATAATATGTCGTGAAAAGATCAGTTAATGGCCATGATGCTGAAGCCCCAGGGTACACCCATGTTCTTGGAGTGTTCCAGGGCGGCGCTGGGGGAGAACATAAAGTCTAGCTTGTCGTCGCAAGCAACGGGTTGAGGTGTCGCGGGGTCTTCATCAGCGTCAATTGCAGCGAGGATAGCTTCAGCGATGTCGCTCTTTCGTTGGCAGTCTTCAAATACACGGTCGCCTTCAATCACGCTCTGCATCAAAGCGCGCTGATCACTTTCGGCGAAAAGTTGCGCTTCGCGATTGAAGACGCCCCAGCTGACCTGCTGCCCTGTCTCAGCCAGACGCTGGAAGATGATGGTAACGGCGGCAATGGCCTGGGCGAGAATGCGCGCTTTTTGCTTGGAGCTCAAATGCGCAAAGATCTCTGATGTTTCCTGCTCGAGGAACGATTGGGTGTTTGTGTCAAAGATGGACTGCAGGATGCGATGTAGGGTATCGCGGCAGTTGAGGTCGAGGTTGGGGCAGACGTCGAGCTTAAAGATGGACGAGATGGTGCGCAGGGTGTTGGAGAGAGCGTCGAGAGGGCAGAGCTCGTTGGGGATAGTGACGTGGCCTTGCTCAATGGCAAAGACTTCGACTGCGGCGTTTACAGCAGCTATACGTGTTAGTTTGGCGGTTGAGACATCGTTAAAGGGCTGCATACAGGCGCGGGTAGCGTCAACGTCGAAAGGATTGACTTCGACGGCGGAAACGGTAGAGTTGTTCTTGATGGCTTGCATAATGAATGACCTGAGAAATTGAGATGAGATGTGCGATTAACTGTTGTGTTGAGATTCTCTGTTTAAATATGATACTGAAGACTACAAGAAGCCTGGGGAGCGACCGGCTTTTGAGCTTCACAGCTCCCTTACAAAAACCCCGGCTCAGGAGATGCTGAATCGTTGAACGGCATCAATCCTGGCAGCCTCATAACAAGGTCCTTACCGTGGTCAATGCTCTCTTACCTGAGGTGTCATGAGCGTGGTAGATGGGCCGATGAGCCATGGGACGATTGGGCCGTCACCGTGGGGTTGGGTTAATTGACCGACACGACTGTGGCGGTGATGCGAGTATCATGGCCATGATGGGGATGAGATATGACCCCAAGATGTTGGGGGTCAAAGGCGGAGGAGCAAGTTGAAGCGAGATATGATGCCCTATTTAGATGTCGTGAGATCTGGTCATTAAGTCTAGAACCACATATCGAACTGAGCATCTTCTGCCATCACCTGTTCGATCGCATCGCATCTGTTCATTGTTTCCTCCTGGTAATCTTATCAGGGATCAAGTCCCGAATTCCCTGAACCTGACCTTAGAGACAACATTTCCAAGGCGAATAATCCCGACCTCAGTGATTAGGAACGGGAAAAGTCGGAAGAAGAGAAACTTGCCCATTCTGGCCTCAAAGTGCCTGATGAAAATTGCAATGATGATCTCACCGAGTCAGATGGCGTGGATATTACATTTACAGGTGGGAATTGTACGATTCATACTGAGAACCACGCCATTTCTCCATGATTAAGGAGTTGTCGTTTTTTGAGTTGATGCTCAGTCAGCCTCATGTCAAGCCACACATGAGGCTGGTGATTGCGTAGCTCCTGCTTATATGCATATATGCTTTAACCATTCCACACCGGATAAAGTCATTCCCCGCCATCGGGCAGCATGGAGGGGCAACAAGGTCAGTCGGCGAGTCGCGTCGTCACTAGGCATTGATTCCATCTCGATTCTCTAGGCATCTCTCAAGGTTGCCATCCACGAGCCACGCGGCACTTGACTTGATGACCATGAACTGGATATAACATTCTCCGACGACTCTACGACAGTCAACTCCGAAGCATCCTCCCTTTGTCCCTCACGATGGAGTCGCGAATACCGATGCGGGCTACTCGGCCTCAGACCGTCAAGGAGCTGGTGGCCCAGGCCGAGAACTTCAACTTTAATACGAATATTCCGGTCAAACACTGGACACGTGCAGCCGAGACACTGTATCAGGAGGTGTGCACAATTTTATTTGTTTCGCGACTCAGCTAATGTTGGGCTTAGGCCTCCTTTGCAGTCTCGGATGGCGACTTCGGCCGAGCTTATATGATGCTATACCGACACTCCGTCCTCGTCCTCAAATATCTCCCATCGCATCCTCAGATCAAAGATCCCGAGAACAAGAAAGCTTTCGCAGCATTATCAAAACGCATCAAGCGTGTCATCCAGGACCTTGAACAGATCAAGCCCGAAATCGAGAATGCGGTCAAAGAGTGGGAACGAATGGCGCTTTCGCCCAAGGCAGCGACCGAAACACAAGAACCTTCGTCGAAATACGACCAGTTCGCAGCGCGCGATCCAAGCTTGACTGGAAATGCCAAGATCTTGGATGCTTTCGAGAACCAGGACCTGGCAGTTGACCTAGCCCAGAAAGAATTGTCGCGAAGGGACACGGCAAGGAGGGCTACGCGACAAGCCGGAATCACGGATGAGGATATTATGTCGCGGCGCAGAGGCGGGCGGTGGGATCAATGGGATGGTGCACGTATTAGCGACGACGATGATCTACGACGGCAAATGGAGGCGACGAGGCAGGCCCTCGACTCAGCACAGGAAAGGCGCAACGATGATGATTTCCGACCGACGTCGCAAACGTATAGTTATCCATCTATCGCCAAGCCGCGGCCAGTTGACTACGAGAGAAGTCAAACACCGACAACCCCATCAATCCAGCCCAGCCGGCCGCCAAAGCAACCGGTCGCTCTACCACCCAAAGAACCCCTACAGAGCCCATCACTAGCGGGGTTGTTACCACCGAGTCTCCCGCAAAAGGTGCCTTTAGCAGGATACGCACCTCTTATTCCATCACCACAACCCGTCGCCAACGACCGACCCGAGGTTCCTCGCAAAGAGGCGCTTAGCCCGTCGACAGACGTTGGCCCACCAACGCTCCCCAAAAAAGAGCGTCTCACCTTTAAGCCTGGCGCATACCTTGAGAATGGCGACCCGATCCGATCTCTCTTCCTCCCGAAGAACCTGCGACAGAAATTCCTCGACATTGCCGCCGACAATACCCGTCGAGGGCTTGAGATGTGTGGTATGCTTTGTGGGACACCCATCAACAACGCTCTGTTTGTCAGGTGCCTATTGATTCCGGATCAAAAATGCACGTCAGACACGTGTGAGACGGAGAATGAGGAGGTCATGTTCGACTACTGCATGAAGGAGGACTTGTTACTATTGGGATGGATCCATACCCACCCTACACAAACGTGCTTTATGAGCTCTCGAGATTTGCACACACATGCTGGATACCAGGTCATGATGCCTGAGAGTGTTGCAATTGTTTGCGCGCCGAAATTCCAGCCTTCGTAAGTTTTCTATGTCTCAGTCGAGGTCGTTTTAGCTAACACGATCAGATATGGCATCTTTCGATTGACCCACCCACCAGGGCTGGACCACATTCTAAACTGCAACCATCAAGATACGTTTCACCAGCATTCAATTGACAACATTTATCGCGGGGCGGGACAACCACAGGGCCATGTGTATGAGAGCGATAAGCTGGACTTTTATGTACACGATCTGCGGACCAAATAGAGTAATGATGGGGGGTATCAATTACAGTGAGATCCATAGAGATGGACATGCATAGCGCTGGAGTTTTTCGGGGTGATGGGGTGATTATCCGCTGCTTGAATGAATGCCAGCAACATGAGCATGTATTGATTGAATGATTGATAAGCTGGCATGCCACAACACCATGAGCCTGGTGAGCGAATCATTAGATTGCGATTAGAAAGTTTGTGTTTGCACAGCATCAGCCTCTATTATGCCATTTCTTCAACTGTACAGCTGCAGGACCCTTTTGGTCGGGCTGCAGGCAGAGAGATCTCTGTCGTAGTGGACCTGGTCAAAGCCGAGATTAACTTTGAGCCCGGCAGTGGTGTGTCCCCTCTTTTCAGGTCTGAGTGGTGAAGCCAAAAAGAGGCCGAAAGGGAAGTGATCTACTGAGCTGAGAATTTGATCATCTCCCTTGACCGGGTGAGTGGGTGATGGATCTGCTGCCAAGGCAGGGTACATTTCTCCGTCTAGGGCTGTGAGTAAGCATTTCCGATCATGCCAAGTTTATTGTATGTACAAGTCTTGGACTAAAGCATTGTCAGGAAATTCAATAGATACAGACAAGACTGAGCATGACGTCACTGTCTTGGATTAAAAGACGGCAGAGCTCTCTAGGATAAAAGAGGCTTTTTCAGCTCAATATTTACTGACCATTCATTGCCCAAGATGGTGAGAGTGTCTCAGTTGAGATTGGACGATCGTCGGTGCTAGTGCGACCAGGGGAATAGCTCCCCAGAAAAGGTTAGATCAAGGACAGCAAATGCCGCCCTTTTTGTGACTGCCGTGGATATAGAGGGTATATGATTGGTGCGATGAGATGGTCGGGTCGGACCGCCATCTCAGGAATGGATTCTTTAGCGGTGATGCTAATGAATTGGATGGGATTGGTTAGGCCGCATCATTCACTGGGTTGAAGAGAGGAAGGAGGTATGTATCGTATTGTTGTCGGGGTTTGGAAGAGAGTGATTATGTTTCGGATAGAAGACAGATCTTAGACATGAGGAGAGACAGCAGATGCTAGTGCAAGCCAAGTAGACACTCAATCGTCAATATACGTCCCCTTCGATAGATATCAGACATTGGCCCATCCATCTCCCAAGAAACCTTCTCCGTGGCGCCGCCCTGGCCTCAAAACTCTTGAACCACCGCGTCAAGCAAGGAGAACAAGACACCAATCAAGCCCACCGCCCTCCCCGTCCGCCTCCCCGCATCCTTGATCTCCTAGTGGACGTCAATGTTGATCGCAACTATTCCACAGCAGATCAACCGTCCAACCACAGCTTGTAGCTCGCACGGGACGATAACCCCCCGAGGTGCTACTGGGTGACGAGCGGGGAATGGAATGCCGTGTCTCACAGAGGGTGAGTGAGCATGTGCTTGCGGACGGCAGCATAAAGACGAGCGCTTTGCCACGGGAGTTAGGCATGTAGAAAGTGATCAATCCATTGCAAAAATGGCGTCAATTGAGGAAAAGAACAGTGCTTCCACCAATGGCCACCAGAACGGAAAGGAAAAGTCTGGCCCGACTGCTTCGAAGCAAACAAAGACTGCTACGCAGCCCAACGAGAAGAAAGATGGTCTTGTCAAGAGCATCAAGAAACTCCGCGTCGCTTCCAAACGACCACTTCCAACAGAGATGGGTGACGGTTCGTACCGAAAGGTAGAGAATCGACCAACCCTCAAACAAGATATTGGTCGTCTACGAGGAAAAGGTGAGTGTTTGACACTAACAAACAGAGATGGTGCTGACGAGGATAGACTTCAAGACACTCCTTGAGATCGTGTCGGCTAAGCTCAAGGGCGAAACGCTGCAGGATGACAAGACCATGATCATGGAGAGGACGATTCAGCTTGTTGCTAATCTGAGTGATCACTCCAAGGTACAAGAGGTTTTGACGAATAGCTTTATTGATAAGCTTTGGAATTCGATTGATCATCCGCCTATGCTTTACATGGGTGATTACTTTCGCTTCCGTCAGCCTGATGGATCAAACAATGTGAGTTTCTTGCTACGTCGGAGCGATAATAGCTGACGTTGATAGAACCCGTATCTTCCCAAGCTGGGTGCCGCGCGAACACCGTACTCGAGGACTGTGCGTCCCAAGAACATGTCGCTGGGTGCTCAACCTGATCCCGAAGCCATCTTTGAATCTGTCATGGCTCGAGATGGATTCCGAAAGAACCCCAACAATGTATCGAGTATTCTCTGGTACTGGGCAACTATCATTATCCACGGTATGCCAACACATCTCCCACCACCACTTCACCATCTAACAGACCAGACCTATTCTGGACAAACCTCAAAGATCCCAATCAAAACGACTCATCCTCCTATCTCGACCTCGCTCCCCTCTATGGCTCCACCGAAAAAGACCGTGATTCGATCCGAACATTCAAAGATGGTCAACTCAAGCCAGATTGTTTCGCTGATAAGCGTCTCATCGGAAATCCTCCCGGTGTACCCATCCTGCTTATCATGTTCAACCGCTTTCATAACCATGTCGCTACCAACTTGGCAGACATTAATGAAGGCGGTCGGTTCTCAAAGCCGGCTGAACATCTTGATGAAGAAGCTGCTGCTGCGGCGTGGAAGAAGCGCGATACTGAGCTTTTTGAGACGGCACGACTTGTTACCTCGGGGTTGTACATCAACATCACGCTAATTGATTACGTTCGCAACATCATCAACCTCAACCGCGTCGACACCACATGGACACTTGATCCTCGACAAGAGATGGGTGTATCCGTCGGAACGAAGGACCTCTCCGAGAGCGGAACAGGCAATGTCGTCTCAGCCGAGTTCAACCTCTGCTACCGCTGGCACTCGTGCATCTCTGAAATGGACGATAAATGGATCCAGGACTTTTACACCCAACTCCTCGGCGAGAACTACGGCCCCATGAACCTGCAAACACTCATGATGGCTCTCAAGAAATTCGAAGCCAGCGTCGCTGAAGATCCCGGCGAGCGCACGTTTGGAAACTTCAAACGAGGTCCTGATGGCAGGTTCAACGATGATGAACTTGTCGATGCGCTGTCTACGGCGATTGAACAACCTGGCGGTGCATTCGGCGGACGCAATGTTCCGAGAATCATGAAGCCTGTTGAGATGCTGGGTATTATTCGCGGTCGCAAGTGGAATCTTGCGGGGTTGAATGAGTTCAGAAAGCATTTCGGTCTCAAGGCGTATGATACCTTTGAGGATATCAACTCTGATCCTTCTGTCGCTGATGCCCTGCGCAATTTATACCAGCATCCGGACTACGTTGAGTTGTATCCTGGTATTGTCGCTGAAGAGGCCAAGACGCCTATGGTTCCAGGCGTGGGTATCGCTCCTACATACACCATTTCCAGGGTGGTCCTCTCCGATGCTGTGGCGCTTGTTCGTGGAGATCGATACTACACCACTGACTACAACCCACGTAATCTCACCAACTGGGGTTACAAGGAAGTCGACTACGATCTCAAAGTCAACCACGGCTGCGTCTTCTACAAACTCTTCATCCGCGCTTTCCCACAGCACTTCAAAGGCAACTCAGTCTACGCCCACTACCCAATGGTCATCCCCTCCGAGAACAAGACCATCCTCACCGATCTCAAACGCGCAGACAAGTTCGACTTTGATCGTCCTTCGCCCACAGCCACACGCATCAACATCGTCGGATACAAAGCTGCCAAGTACATTCTCGAAGATCAGCAAAAGTACCGCGTTTGCTGGGAAGAAGGTCTCAAGCATCTCATGGGTGAAGGCGGTGGTCGCTTCATGCTCTCTGGTGACTCGGCGTTGCATGCGCAGCAGAGGAAGTGCATGGGCAAGTTGCTGTACAACGATACCTGGCGCAACGCCGTCAAGACATTCTACGCCATGACTGCTGAACGATTATTGGCGGAAAAGTCATACAAGCTCGCTGGAAAAACACAGGTCGATGTCGTTCGCGACGTAGGCAACATTGCACACACACACTTCGTCGCGCGAATGTTCAACCTCCCGCTCAAAACAAAAGATAACCCCAAGGGCGTCTTCTCCGAGCAAGAGCTGTACATGATTCTCGCTGTTATCTTTGTCTGCATTTTCTTCGACATTGACCCTGCCAAGTCTTTTCCTCTGCGACAAGGTGCTAGAGAAGTTGCGCAGCAGCTGGGAAAGATTGTTGAGATGAATGTCAAGTTGACCAATGGCATTGGTATGAAGGGTTTGTTTACAGGCAAGGCTAAGAGTGAGGATCCGTTGAAGGCGTATGGGGATAATATGGCCAAGGGACTCAAGAAGGCTGGGTTGAGTACGTACGATATTGTCTGGAGTCAGATTCTTCCTACGGCGGGTGCTATGGTGCCTAACCAAGCTCAGGTGGTAAGTCAACTCACTTCTACAATAGAGAATGATGCTAACAGATGTAGTTTGCGCAAACACTCGATTGGTATCTCTCGCCAGCTGGTGAAAAGTATCGTCCTGAACTTCATCGCATCGCCAACCTTGAAACAGGAGATGAGACAGACGCTCTACTCCTCGGCTACGCAATGGAAGGTATTCGCATGGCCGGTACATTCGGTCTCTATCGCGAAGCAGCAGCAAACGACATCATCCAAGAAGACGACGGTCGCTCCATCCCCGTCAAACCCGGCGACCGCGTCTTTGTGTCATTTGTCTCTGCAGCCAAAGATCCCGAGATCTTTCCCGACCCAGACGTCGTTGACCCAAGACGTCCATTGGATTCATACATTCACTACGGCGCGGGACCGCATGCTTGTCTGGGAAGGGATATCAGCCAAGTTGCTCTTACGGAATTGTTCAGGGCGTTGTTCAGAAAGAAGGGGTTGAGGAGGGTGAATGGTGCACAGGGTGAGTTGAAGAAGGTTCCGAGACCGGGAGGATTCTGGGTTTATATGACGGAGGATTGGGGAAGTATTTGGCCGTTTCCTACGAGTATGAAGGTTACTTGGGATGATTGAGATTTGGGTGATTAGGTGAGAATGATATCTTATTATAGTAATTGATCTCTTTTGTCTTGACAGAGTGTGGCGATGTATGACGAGAATAGCATGTGGCTCACGCTTTGACTGTGCTGAGTAGATGCCAACGAGGCTGTGCGACGTCAGAATCAGGTGAATTAATTCCAACGTACTCCATTAAATCCCCCAATTATGCACATCATCCATCCCCTTACACAAATTATCCACTTCCCCCCACAGCAAGTGCCGATTCCCGAATCACACTCTATCTGATCGATCGATTGGTTCCCGCGCGGTTATCGCTGATACAAGCTAAACTCTGTTTAGCTGTGACAGTTTCGTTTCGACGTTTCATTAATTTAGCGGCTACGGAGATAATTGGCCTAGACGCTTTGACAGCGGAAGATTCGGCAAGTTAAATATTAGATGGATACACTACGGGCGAGGAGTATTTCTAGATGCTGAGCCTCCTCTTGTTTTTAGTCAGATGCTCTTTTTCTACAGCCTCTTTTTTTGCTGACGTTCTATTCTTGACGTTTGTTAGCGCCTTGTTCTACTAATTTGGTTCTTTGTTAAAGTCCCTGGTGGATTTAAATACCCGCCTTATTCTCTGTTCTTCTCATCATTCTCACTCAACATCATCTCTACTCAACTCATCACCATGAAGCTTCTCACCATCTCCACCATCCTCAGTCTCATCTCCCTCGGCGCAGCATCCATCTCCGCCGTCCCAACCATCGAGAAAATCGCACCCAAATCCAAATCCTGCGCCAAACGCGGCAAGGAATGTCGCACCGCAAAACAAGCAGCGCCCTACATCGTCGACGCTTTCTACACACACGGCATCTACAGCACCAAAGAAATGGCTGCCGTTCTTGCACTTGAGGCATTCGAGACAGGGGATTTTCAGTATAAGCGGAATGCTTTCCCTGGAAGACCTGGACAAGGTACCGCGAATATGCAAATGGCCAAGTTTAATCTGCTCTATGCGAAGAGTATTCCCGAGCTCAGTGGGAAGTACGATGGTGTTGGTTCCGTGGAGGGCATGTCGGATGATGAGCTGAACAAGTTGCTGGATCTTGTCACTGTGGACAAGTACAACTTTGGAAGTGGGCCGTGGTTCTTGGCTACGCAGTGCAAGAAGAATGTGAGAGAGGCATTCAAGGAGGATGTTGATCTTGGCTTCAAGCTTTATATTGAGGAGTGTGTCGTGACAGAGGTTAAGCCGAGACTTGAATACTTTAAGCGTGCTAAGGAGGCGTTTGGCTTGGACTGAGTGGAGGCTGTGATTGGTGGGCTTTAGTGCTGGGATTTTAGCATATTCCCGGTCGTTGTTTTCTCTAGATTGTTTCTCTTAACATTACATATCCTTTTCATAGATAGATGAATACTATATCTCATAGCGGTCCGACTTATCTTGGACAGGCCGATACACAAAGTAGTCAAACTTGGCCTCCGTCGCAAGTCCATTCAAATCCGAACATGCCATGCCCACAAAAGCCCCAGTGAAGCTCCCGTCTCGTGGATGTCCACCGCATTCATCAGACAAAATTGTAGCATCGTACACAGGTCCAATAGTTGCCAGTTCCTGCCCCTCGAGGGCGTAGTAGAACTGCAATTTGCTCCCGCGAATTGTCAATGCAAGCTTTACCTTGCCCTCACTCGGAATCTTGACAGGCTCGATAAATGGCGTCTCCAGTTTGCCGTGGGGAAATGACTCCTCGGAACTCAAGATGAGAAGCTCCCTCTGGCCATCCGAGTGCGCCGTCACCGTCAAGTAGAAAAAGTTAAATCGGCAGTAATACGCCGTTAGACCAGCGAATTGACGCTCATCTTCAGGCGAAAAGTCAATCGTCGTTTCAGCGTCAAAGGAAAAGTGAGTTTGACGCCGAGCGACGAGGGATTGCTCGAACCAAGATCCGATGGACTCACGTCCAATTAGTCTGAGCTGGTTATCCTTGAGAGTGAAGATGCGTTCTGGTTCGGGTGTGCGTAGCCACTGAAAGTCGCTGTCAAGGCTATCAAAAGTGTATCGCTTCTCTTGCCAGTACGCTGTGTCGTCGCGCGCGGCAGGGAGATCAACGTGTAAGCTGGGTACAGGGCCGTTCTTGACATAGAGCCAATCGTCATCACCCCAGTAGGCTTCTTGGATAGTTGTTTCCCGTCCTAGCACTGAGCGACGTTTCTGGCCAACTGGACGTCCTGATAGGTGAACGATGTAGGTCTTGCCGTCCGGCGTGTCTACAATGTCTCCGTGACCAGCTCGCTGTAGAGCGGCGTGAGGATGGTCCTTGGAAGTGAGAATGTGCTTTTGCGGGTGTACTTCATACGGTCCCCAGATGTTACGGGATCGCGCTAGGGTTATGGCATGAGTGTATCCTGTACCGCCTTCGGCTGTAGATAGGTAGTACCATCCGTTGCGCTTGTAGAGATGAGATCCTTCAACAAAGGCCAAATCTGTTCCCTTGAAGATGTTTTTTCTCGGGCCGACTAGCTTCCCGGCCTTGGGGTCAAATTCCTGGAGAAAAATGCCTGAGAAGAGAAGTGGGCGACGACGGTGGTCCCAAGTCATGTTGTTGAACCACTTGCGGCCGTCGTCGTCGTGAAATAAAGATGGATCAAAGCCAGAAGAGTTGGCGTAAACAGGATCAGACCAGGGACCTTCGATGGAAGGGGCGTTGACGATGTAGTTGTGAACATCCTTGAAGGAACCATCCTTGCGCTTGACGTCGCTATAGACAAGCCAGAAACGTTCTCCATCGTGAGTGAGACAGGGCGCCCATACTCCACAACTGTCGGGATCACCGCGCATGTCGAGTTGGGTCTTGCGGGTTAGTGGACGTACGGCCAAGGTCCAGTTGGCGAGATCTTTAGAGTGGTGAATCTGGACGCCGGGAAACCACTCAAAGGTGGATGTGGCAATGTAATAGTCATCGCCGACGCGAAGGATGGACGGGTCGGGGTTGAAGCCCGGAAGGATGGGGTTTCTGACCAGAGGCATTGTGTCGTTGAGCTTGAATGACAAGGGCGTTGAGTGATTTCAGGTTAGATGAGGGCGGTAGACTTGGTTATAAAATAGTCGCTTGCTTGTCGGTTGTCGTCAAGCTCACCCGATTTAGCCTGAATGCAGTTGGAGACAAGCGCGGGGAGTCGAGCATTAGCCTCAACTCACCAACATCACGCGGTCTTTATGGGTCTGATTGCCGATCCTCTGCGTCAAACCACCTATCAGCTACTCCAGATAATGCAACCCTCGACTGATGGATGACTTGGCGGAAACAGCAACGTTCCTGCGGTGGTTAAAAGTCTCCGCCCATGTCACCTTGAATATCCATACTTCCGGGGAAGCTCTCCCAGAATCCTTGGGTTGCGTCTGCAAAGGTAGAGTACATGTTACTGCCGAATGCAAAGTCTGTGTCAAAGAGATCAATGTCGGCTGGGGCGATGAAGTTGAGCGGATCTGCGCCAAAGTCTACGCTTGTTGAGGCTTGGTCGTTTTCGCCGTCTGTTGCGCTCTGATAGATTGGTTAGTGAAAAATTCTGACGGGTTACGGAGGATGCCATACTTGATCGTCGTTGCTCTCGGCGTCTGGCTGGCGGACGGGATCTGGTTGAAGAGCACCGTAGTCGATAATGGCGTTGCGCATTTCTCGCCTCTCGCTGGGTGTTACCGCTAGATCTCCGTCGGTTTTGATGTTGCTGTAGAAGATTTGCATCGCCTTGATCTTCTCTCGCTGAATACAAGTCAGTATCACGAATTACAGAGGTGAGCAGGCTTGCTTACCCATGTATCAGCCATCGGCCAGGCTTGTCGCATATCTTTGAGGAACAAAAGACCCTCAACAATATGCTCCCGTCGCTTTTCCACTTGAAGGTGCGTGTCCCCCGGGTTGGGAAAGTGGTAAAAGTAGAGCATCGTTCCAACAGCCGTGTAAATGGTGAAGCCAATCCATGGAACCAAACCGCGAAGAAAGTACAGACCAAAAGCACGTATCTCCAGTAGCATATCGCAGACCTGCTCAGCAACCTGCACAAGCTCCTTGCTCGACCACGTAGACCATTGGTCCCAATCCTTGTCGCCCACTCTGGCCTTTTGCATCTCGACCTCAGGGAGATAGGACCTGTAGAGGAAGATGACGCTCATAAAGTAGATACAGTGCATGTAGCAGTAAGCCTGGCCTTGGTTGGAAACGCTGTGTGCTCGTAGTAGGAATAACTCATAGCGTAGCCGCTCGGGCAACGAGTCTTTCCAGAATTGAAGGCGGGAGAGGAGAAGCTGGAACTCGGATTGAGGTTGCCAAGGCGGTCGGTTATTATCATGTCGCGTACATGCCCATTTGGCGACGGCACCCCAGACATCAGCGACGCGCATGCTGTTGGCGACGATTCCAAGACTCCCTTGGACAGCCATACCCATTCCAGAATCTGGTATCGAGCCGTCTAATCTCTCACAGACGACAAATTGGCCAAAGTTGAAGCTGTCGGTCTCGCAAGGCAATTGAATAAGCATCTTGTCTGCCGAAAGCATCCTGTCGCGACCTCTGCCTCCACTCAAAAGGCTGTCCATCAGAAAGCATGTCCAGGCGGTACGACGTCTCTCCTCAGCGTCGATGAATTCGTCCCGGGTTGTTGCAGGCGGTGGTTCATCGAAGAGACCGAGGACTTGGGCCATACGCACAGCCATACCGAGATAGACCCAGGCTCGCCTACCTTCTCCGGCACCCCAGGAGTGGCCGGTGAGCATGAGAAGGACCTGAGCTCGATGGACGGTCGGCTGGTCTACAAGTGATAGCACTAGTGATCGTGCATGGGTGGCAAATGCATTGCTTGCTTCGACCTGAGTTGAGTAGCCTGCTGGCGCTGCTTGTGAGAACCTGTGGGGATATGAGTAAGTAATGCGGTGGAAGAGAGGTATGTCTGCCATGATGTCATACCTCACTGTGATGGCTAGCATAGCCCAGACAAGAAGAGGATCTAGACTCCTTTCGCGTATGGCAATGAGTAAGTTAGGGATATGATGAAATGACCACTTGTAGGAGCATCTCAAGTAGCTATTCTTGACCTCATCAGTCAAGAACCCGAATGGATCTGTCGTAGCCAAGTTCCTCGACCGTGCCGCCTCCAGCATCTCCGAGTCAGCCCGAACCCCTGATCCGATGCCATCCGTATCACGATCACGGAAATTCTCAGCGGCATGGCGCTCCAGCCGGCTCCGTCGGAAGATGAAGGAGGTACCCTTTGGCGGAAAGATGCACTCATCGCCACGGTCACGACAACGCGTGCAGGGCGGACCACCTGAGTGAATGCACTGCAGTAGATGAGTCAGCGGACAGTTTCTGGAAAGATAGAGTGGGTAGTAGAAAGTACTTTGCGCTTTGAAGAGCGACATGCGCCGCAGGCTATCGACTTCTTCATGGCTGGCCTGGTCTGGCTGAGACGACATTGATTTTCTTGTCTGACTAACGTTAGATGTGGGGGGGTTTAGGTTAGGCAGTTTCGGCTGGTACGGTTGAGCTTTTTGGGCTTAGCGTGCTAGGGTCGGATTGGTTGATATGGTGATGCTTGAGTAGCCAATAAGAGCAAGGAGAAAACAGGCTAAACTATCCCTCGAACTAGGATTCTTCGTTAGGGAGTATCTAGTTTGGGGAATCATATGGAGCTGATCGACTATAGTGTTACTTCTTACGCGGACAAGTCGATGTGGAAGCCGTAAGTTGAGATAACAATTCGCGTGACGATGGTAGACAATGACACCTCTACGACTTATCAAACCACTGGTATTAACCATTATATTGAGAAATGCTGTTTTGCTTAGCTGCCCAAAAATGCATAATTGGAAGCAATATGAAGCAACACAACAGCTGACAAACACACGATACCTTGTTGTGGTTAAAAAAACTGTATCATGAATTGTGCCGCCTTGATCTATCATCATGATATGAGAAGGTTAGACGTATAGAAAAAAAAAACAGCTGATAAATATGTCAAGGTGCAACCACCTCTGCCATAATACTGACCCAATGGAAACGCCGCATTACATATATCACCATTTGCCTTCGATAGTTTGGGCTAAGCCACATCGAGGTTAAGGACAGCGGGGCCTATCGACGACAATTCCCTTTTTAGCTAAAGTATGGCATGCCAACTACCTCCATATGCCACGTTCTTCTTTTCACTCCCAGCCTGTATAACGGAGCCGCTTTATAGCTTAAGACGACATCATTGCCCCCTCATGTTCTCATTTAGGCAGCATTAAGCACCGGATTTATTCAGATTCTTTCCCCTTATCGTAATTGCAATTACGCCATCCGCCCCCAGAATGGGCAATCAGTTGATCACCGTTATTGGGCTCTCCTGGCCAAACGTTGCCCCAGACATGGAGTCTTGTGCGGGGAAGTCAATCACGACATCATCCTTTGCTTGATTTTTGGGGCAAGTGATATGTCAGCAAGACGATATTGCGCATAGGTACTTATCAGCTTGGTCTGCTTTTCTGTTGAACGTTTAGGTTCAGTTTGATCTAACTCACTTGTATGCATAACATTGATCAATATGCCTTCTGCCGTCTCAGAGATCCCCCAGTACACCTACGTCCCCGAGACCAAGGAGGACCTTGATTGGGCGGACTGTAAGTCATTACCTTCACCTCGTAGTGGAAACAGCCTTCGTCTCATTCTACTGTCTGCCGTCCTTTTCTTCAACTAACATAACTCAGTGGCTAATATCGACTTGTCAAAGTATGGAACAAAAGAGGGTAATGCCGAACTTGCCCGTACACTCATCGATGCCATCAGGACTAAGGGTTTCTTCTATGTGACTAACTTTGGCATTGCCCAATCTGCCATTGACAGACAGTTTGCCCTAGGCAATGGTTTCTACGACCTACTCATGGAAGAGAAACTCAAGTATGTTCCTGATCTCGATGCGGGCGAATACAATGGTTACCGCCCTGCTGGAAGACGTATCCTATCAGGGGGCGTGAAGGAAAAGACCGAGGTTTGGAACATGGCCAGTGAGTATATCAATTTGCGGCACTGTAGCTACAGGGTATCTGACTTGACATGTTCAGCCGACAATGGAGAGATTACTCAGCCAGTGCCTACGCTACTAAAGGACCATATTGAAGAGATCAGTTCCTTTGCCAAGGTTTGAGTTTCTAGTAACGTAACTGCTCACTCTACTAACCAATGACTCCAGGACTTGCATGAGAAAGTGCTGGATCCTCTCTACCACTTGACGGCCCTGGCGCTAGAGATCCCAGAGGACTATCTCGTCAATGTGCACAAATGGGGTACTCATAACGAGTCTCACCTGAGATACATGAAGTATGGAAAATTTACTGCTGAAGAAATTGAGAAGCTTGAAGATGGTTTGTGGTCTCGAGGTCACACTGATCTAGGCTCGTACACCCTGTTGTTTCGACAGCCAGTTGCTGGACTTCAGATCAAGGACAACGCAACCGGGAACTGGAAGTGGGCCAAACCTCTGGATGGTAGCCTAACTGTCAATGCTTGCGACGCCCTTAGCTTTCTCACTGGAGGATATGTCAAGTCCACTATCCATCGGGTAAGTTTAACCTCTAAAAGAACTCAAGACACCGTCTAACTTGAAATCCAGGTATCTGTACCCCCAAAGGACCAGCGCCATGTGGACCGTCTGGGTTTACTTTACTTTTCTCGTGCTGAGAATGACGTTGTACTTAACACGATCGACTCGCCAGTGCTCAAGCGTGAAGGCCACACCCAGAATGAGTTTGAGGCTGGCAATCATCCTGTTCCCACTATGGGAGACTTCACTCGCCTCAAGCAGACGTGGCAGCAGTCGAAGAAGAGGGGAGTCACCTATGATGAGCTTGAAGGGCAGGAGATTCTTCCGGGGTTTCAAGGCAGGAGTTACAAGTAATCAATATATGAGCATCCAGTAGTAAATAGCCCTGGAGCAATAAAACTGGTCATTCTAACTAGTCTCTCGGAGTTGCTTTCGGTAGGAGTCAAGGTCAACGATGGACCAGACCCAATGGATCTTGCCTTGGTCAAACCAGTACATGACATGTTCATGAAACTTGACGCCTTTTCCGTTGGGTTCTGCATCGGCCCAGCTCTTGATAGGAGTACCCGTGAATTCTAGCCTGGCAGCGACGCGTCCAGACTCTTGGTCGACCACGAGATCTTGAATGTCAAAGTATAGCGAGTGAATGGCAGCCTGGCTCTCTTGTATCAAGGAAATGTACTCTGCAATAGTCTTCGTCTGTGTATTGTGCGTCACAGACGGCTTGCAGAAGTTGTCAAAGTTGTTCTCCATGGTCTTGCTGTTGATGCTTCTGATGTAATCGCGGTAGATAGCCTCTAGGTCAAGAGACGTGGGACTTGACTCCAAGAGATGCGTAGGTGTTGCGGCAGCCATTTGCTGTTTGGCACGCCGAGCGTCGTTATCTTGCAGGGTTTTGAGGCTAGAAAGCCGACCGTTGACAAACCAGGCCAGGGTGATCTCTTGATACTGGAGTGAATCTTCTGCTGGGGTGGCTCGAGACTTGATGATTCTGGCAGCGATGGCCTGCGCGTTGACGTCTACAAGGCAACTATCGAGCGTTGATAGTGTTCCTTCATTCTCAATGGCAGAACGCGAGTCGGCGATAAAGAGGTCGCGCTGTTGCGGATTATTGTTGACCGTTACAGTTGGTTGGACTAACGATTCTAGGATGTGCCATTTCCCCTCGTTTTGGGAGGCGAGGATCGTTTCCAAGATGGTAATAATTTCGGTGCGCGAACACAATAAACTCATATTGTAAAATAGAGCCTAGAAAAATTTACGATTTAAGAAGTTTGACAGTGAATATAACTACCCACCTAGGAAAAATAAGATGTAGGAGGGGGAATGCGTAATTTTCCAAGGTTGCGAGGAACAAGGCCTGAATTTAGTGCTTACAGAGATTGGGGGCGGAAAGACTCCATTGCAACATTGAAAAAGGGTGGGTTTCCTCCACTAACAACAAACAACATATGGATATCTACTGTAACATTACAAACCTCAGCCCCTCCCAAAATGGCCGACGCGTCTCCAGATCCTCAGCTTCAGTCGCCGTTCATCACGCGCCTACCTCAGGAGGTGCGCGATGCCGTATACATCGAGCTATGGCGTTCGTGCGGTCTTCGCCAACACATCATCTGGCACGACAACAAAGATGACAGAACCAAGTCCCATTTCTGCCGCTGGAATTGCACCACGCCATTTGATCTTGAGGACAAGCTTCAACAGGATATCGATGCTACTAGAATCCAGCTCGGAGTCCCTTTGGGCAAGAGCTTCAGCAACAAAACCTATGCTCTACAGCTTTTTTCTGCCTGGAAGAATCATTGGGCTTGTGGTCAACGTATCGCAGAGGTCCATGGTGAGAGAATGGATCCTGGTGTTCGTCTCACCACTTCTCGAGGACCCTGCTGGAGTAGTCGTGATCCAGTTTCAGACAGTTCATCCAATTTGAGTCTGTATTTGAGCATGCTGCTGACGTGCCAGATCATGTAAGACCAATAACCTCAGTTCCCTGTCTCTATACTGACTGTCCTGCTACAGATCCTCAGAATGTCTCAAGTCAATCTATGGGTCAACCACATTCATATTCACAGACACAACGGCTCTGAATATGTTTGTGGGTTTCTGCAAAGTGCAACCGCCCATGGAAAACTGGCCCAAGATGGGTATTCCGCCGCCAGCCTTTCGCACCCATGGTAGACACATGGAGCTATCACTGCACCCAGTGTTTGCCATGCAGCTTGCCTGCTCATCACCTGACTGGACACCCCTACCAGAGGAGCGTCACAATCCCCTGGATTTCCATGCGCTGCGCCTTGACCTTATGGAAAATCTCACGACTCTTGACATCTGGGTAGCCGCTCGCTGCACGCACCCATTTGTTGACCGCCGTGACGCAACAAACCTCGACCAGGGTCCGTATAATATTACGCAGTTAAGTGTTGAGCAGCTAAATGATGCACTGTCCCAATTGGACACAGTAGAGAATATCACCATCAGCACTCCTCTGGCTCACTGTGTTGAACCCGAAGATGGCTTCATCAATGATGCTAAACTACCCTCACGTATTTGTATATGGCGGCGAGGCGCTGGAGATCGATATCATCCAGCATTATTACCAATCATTGAGAAGGAACAGCTCAGTAGCAGCATCTATTCGAGCGAACAAAGGTATGTCAGAGCAGATTCCGGATATTACTATCAATGCTAATGTTTATCGCCAGACAAGTAAAGTTGACCTATAACCCACAACAAGATACCCATGTACACTACGTAACGGAGACTTCAATGGCGGCGGCCCAATACACACCACCTCCTCGTGGGCGCGTATCCCGAATCGTGGAATCGTTGCGCGCAAAAAGGAAATGGTTGAAGAGAGATCGCTAGGTACTGGGAGCAAGTAAAACAGCACTCGTTCGACATGGTAATTCGCTAGGGAAATAAATGGATAGGGGGTTACATATGAAAGGCGAGGTAGGCTCAGAACAGGTAAAATGTATAGACGCTCATTACTATATTGGTACGATAAAAAAGCACGAGCATGATGCACCATTATCACGTTGAGCAGTGAATGAGTACTATAGACACGCATCGGCGGCAATTTTACAAAGATATCTGTATTGTCCGCAAGTATGCAGGTCCCAGCGGTAATTCCGCCTGCCAAGGAACCCAGAGGATGGGCTTGGAGGAGATACAGGGGCATTTCGCCTTGAATGATCTTTTATGATGTACCGTGATGTGATTATTGGGCTATGGTACTTTAGACGCGAAAAGCCTTGTGCTGTTGATGACTATCTAGCTTTGCACGCCTCTCAAAGGCAGTTTGCGTACACAGTAACGAAGAACATGGTTTGATGGGCTCATCGAATAGTTACACAGCCTAAGTTTAATATTCATGTGAACATCTGCTTCAATTTGGGGCCTGGAGAACTTTCGTATAGGTATGTTATAATATGAGAAAGGGGTGTCTAAGCAACGCCCTCCCTTCTCGAAGCAAAGTCCTTGCATAACGAGAAACGAGACAGAACACAGGATTTAACATCTAAGTATAAACCAGTAGAATGTGACAGTCATATTGGTTCCGATTAATTGAAGGGGATTTAGTCATAAGATAGTTCTCTTTGCTGCTTCTTCCTGAGAAGTCTGTTTTGAGAACTCCAAGGGTAAATGCGAGTGAAAGAGTTTCAGCAAACTTTCAGGGTCTTAGGATACAAAAAGATGTCCTATATATTCTCTACGCATAAAATAAGGTGGTTTATGGTTGCTAGCCTCACATAGAGCTTGTATCCACTGTCATTGCATTGAGAACGTGTAAGCTTGAAGGATGATGCCCTACGACTGAGAAGTAAATTAATCCAAAGATTTTACTACAATGCGTCCACTAGGCTTAATATAGTACTATAATTTATATTTACTGACCCAAACAGGCTTCTGTTTCCCCAGGAAAGCACCAATTCCCTCCTTGGCGTCTTCACTCTTCGCATGCAGAGCCATAACTCTCCCCGCCCAGCGCGCCGCTGTTTCAAACCCATCACCTCCTTCATCACTATTCGAGGCCCCAATGCCAAGTTGTGTCCAATACGCCCATTTCCCCACAGCCTGCTGTTGCGGTGACATTGATACCAGCCTTTCAACAACAGTTGCCACACGACTTTCGAACGCTGATTGCGCTGCGTCGTCGGACGCGTTGTCGTGAGGGACGTTTACCACGTCAACCGCACCGGGGAATTCTGAAGCCTTGAGCGGTTCGGCCGTGGCGAGTAATCTATAAGTTGCCCCCGGAGGCAAACGACGCGAGACAGCCGTTGATGGACTGGTGCAAGGAAGGCCGATATTGGCGCCAGGCAGGCAAAACTTTGTTTCTGACAAGGCAATCGGAAAGTCAGCCGTCATGGCGAGTTGGAAGCCTGCGGCGGTGGCAAGGCCCTGAATTGGACAGACGACGAGGATGGGACTACGTCGAATCAAGGCCATGACTTCTGCGCATAGGCTAAAGAGATGCTTGACATCGTCGTGGCTGAGTTGACTAAGTTCCTTGAGATCATGACCAGACGAGAAGACGGGGCCCTCGCTGCGAAGAACTAGGACATCAGGTAGACCTTTACGCTCTCTCTTCCACTCGGAGGCGTTGACAAGCCAGCCATACTTCTTCCATTGATCGGTAGTCAGGTCTTGTTGGCGTACGGCGTTTTCTAGATCCGTCAAGATGTGGTGCTTGAATGGTGGCAGGAGCCGAAGCTGGCCGGTTATGGGAGATGTGAGTGCTTCCGTGAGCTGTTTCTTCAAGTCTTTCAATACTGCTAAACTTAACGCGTTGCGTCTGGCGGGATTGGATAGCCGGATGTAGGCGGCGTTTGGGGGTAGTTTTGGCAGATGCATTCGGTCAATTGAGGGATGGATATCAAGTATTCAATTAACCACGAGATATTTGAGACCCTGCAAATGAGAATGAACTTGGTAATTGAGCTGGTTCTTGGAGCAGATGATGCTAAAGCTACAATTTTCGGGCTGAGTGTTGCAAAACCAACCCCGCACAATCGACTTTTCTCCAACCTCGGTCAAGACTCAACACGCTTACGAATCAGCACGTTCAGTGCGTGATACAGTATATAGAATAAAATCAGTTTTCAGACCATTTATTAATTTAAGAGAAGCCATGTTGTATGCTCGCCTGTGTGTCCATGCTCAGCGATCAAAGTTGGGGCATGCCCTCGACCCTCAATCGCTGGGGTCTCTCCAGGCTGGCCTTTAGACACTTCCACATCCACAAGCTTGTCATGAAAGGGAATAGTCTTATCTCCATAAACTTCTTTTTCGTAGATGAGTCATTGATTCAACCGCAGAATTCAGCAGAAGCCAAAGACGTCGACTATCCCTCGCTAAACCAAGGTTCCAGCGAGCTACGTAAGATTTCTTTTCTTTTTTTAAGGTGGAAAGGGGGGCCATGGCTGGTGGGCGTCTGTTGGTATGTTACTTGGTTATCGTACCACTTATTCTAGGCCCCGGTCATCTTTGAACTGTTATTCAGACGGTACTTGACATGCGTCCAAGTCAAGATACTGAAACTCGCTTCTTGTGGAGACGTGTTCGCAAGAACAAGTTCATCGGAGCCGTCGCAAGGAGACTCAAGCTTCTCGGATTTCCACCCCTCGGCACCAAAAGCGACATTGATGCGCTTGTCAAAAAGATCCTATCTGTCCTTTTGCAGAGCATCAAAGAATGGGTGCCCGTTGCTCCTCGCTCTTTTCGGCAAAGGAGAAAAGGTGATCGCCGCCTCAAAAAGGCATTACGGCGTGAAAAGAAGGCTTTGGATATGTACCGCCAGAATCCAAGTGCCAAATGGCGACGATACTGGCTACGACGGAGATCCCAGTCGATCAAAAAGGAAATCCGCCACAGGACAACGCAGTGGCGCCTTGATGTGGTGTCCAGGACTGGAAAGCCCTACGGCATATATCGCCTGGCCAAGATGTTTGGGAGACTGAGCAAACCGCGACCCTTGTCGCAAACACCAGATCTCATTCACGAACACGGCGTATGCCGAGAAGCTGAAGAGAAGTTGCGGCTCGTCCAGAACACCATATGGCCCAAGACTAGTGAAGGATCAGAGCCAGCTCCTCTCAAACCGCCAAATCGCAGAACCAAGAGACGTATGCACTTTGCGCTACAAAAGCTGAAATTCGGCGAGATCTCCAGCATCATCAGAGGGCTGCGCATGGGCAAATCTGCTGGGCCAGACCAGATAGGCAACGAGGCTCTCCGCATGACCAGAGAGGTCATCACTCCCTACCTCGAGCATGTCTTCACAGCTTGCTTGAAACTCAGCCACCACCCTCGCTGTTTCAAACATGCGCTTACAATCATGATACCCAAAGCGGGTAAGCCGCTCAACCAACCTGGAAGCTGGCGACCGATTGCTCTATTATCGTGTGTTGGCAACTGCTGGAGAAGGTTATCGCGAGCCGGCTTCAAGAGTTGGCGGTTAGGTACAATCTTTTGCCAAACACGCAATACGGCGCGCCGGGAAAGTCTACCACTATAGCCCTCCAATACCTCTTGAATCCGATCTACGCTGCGTGGACCACGAGACCCCAGATGAAAGCCTCTCTATTGAGCGTTGACATCAAAGGCGCCTATGACCGTGTCAATCGGGAAGAGCTGATCAGGATCCTGACTTCTTTGGGGATACCCGAGTGGCTAATCGACATTGTTGCCTCTTTTCTTAGCCTTCGCAGCACCATTCTGAAACTGCCCGGGTGTACTTCTCGTCCATTCTGGGTCGAAATCGGTATTCCTCAAGGCAGCCCTCTATCGCCTATTCTCTTCCTTTTCTACACGTCAGAGTTGCTGCAAACGGTATCGGATAAGCGCTACCCCGAGGCGCGAGTCTTCATCTTTGCGTACGTTGACGATACGTACATTCTGATCGTGTCGAAAGATTACGGGCACAACTGCAAGACTCTGGAGCGTGTCCATGAAGATATCCTCAAGTGGGCAAATCCGATTGGCGTCACATTTTCCACTCGAAAGTACCACCTGATGCACTTCAAGTCCCCGTGGAGCAAGGAGGAGGACTCTAAAGAGTGCGTCGTCATTGAGGGGTTCGACACTACCCACGAGCCTGTTTCAAGTCTGAAGATACTGGGACTTAAGGTCGATTGCAAGCTACAATGGACAGATCACATCGAAGAGGCAAGTTGCCTTGTATGGCATTGATTGGACAAACCTAACCTGCTGGATGCACAGATCGAAGCAAAGGTCGAAGACGAGTTGAACCGTCTACGTCGATTTTCCGGCTCTACCTGGGGCTCCAGCCTGGCGGCCATGAGGATGCTCTACATCACCAAGATCCGACCCACGATCGTCTACGCTTGTCCAGTATGGTTCATACCCCCGTACAGCAAACGACTACAACATTGCTGGTCTTCCCTGGGCGAAACCGCAATCCCTGGAGAAGGTGGTGAGAAGCCAAAGTGGGCCATTCCTGACCACAACGTCCACAGACTTGAGAAGCTACAGCGTAAATGCCTTATTCAGATGTCGGGGGCATTCAAGACCACCAGCTCCCGGATGATTGAGAAGGAGTTGTACGTCGAGAGCATTGAAGTGGTTTTGACACGACTTGCAATCGCCAACCGAGCCAAGACCTTGGATACGCCAGAGCACGAGAAGCTCAGCACGATCAGAACCTACTACGGTGCACACCCAAGATGGAAGCGGCATCCTTTCGAGATCCTCGACGGATACGCTCGGTATCTCAAGGACAGAGCCCGCGACGATGTATTCTCTCGCCTCAAACCAGAAGAGGCAGCGAGCCTGTGGTCAAGCCCAGAAAGACGCAACAAAGCAGTCGCCAGGTTCTCCATGAAACAGACATCTATTGCGTGCAGCACGAACTGGAACATCTACTGCCGAGAGCGTGCCCAGCGAAGCAAACACAAGCCTCTGGCACTTGTTGAGGGTTGGGAACCCCAGAGCCTGGCCCTGTACAGCAGCCTTACACGCGCCCAGTCCACCATGTTGTTACAGTGCCGGACTGAAAAGATTGGCCTCAATGACTATCTCTTCAACAAAAATGTAGGCACACACACGTCTTTCGCTGTTTTGTACCTAGGTGAGAATGAGACTGACTTGTTATTCTCAGTTTTCCAACACACCATTGTGCCCATGTAAGAAGGGCAAACAGACGGTATTCCACATGTTCATCCAGTGCCCACGATTCTACAAGGCCCGACAAGAGTTGTGCGAGGACTTAGGGTTGCACTCGGGTGAGCTCAGCTTCGCCGACCTGTTGACTCGTCAAGCCGACATGGCCACCGAATGGGCCATCATCCACTTCGATCTCACGCAGTTCAAATGGCCGAGGGAGAACCCGCGAAGCTTTCCAGCCAGGAAGACAGCAAGGAGAGTAGGTTTGAAGAAGAAGGAGAAGAAGGTCTAAGGAAGTGTGTAGATCCGGATCTAGGTAGTAGGTAGCTGAGGTAGCTAGGTTGAACACCCAGTTGACCAGGGTATCAATAGAGGTCTCAACTGCATCCCCCCTCGTTGGGGGAACTTGGTGTGATTTTCACTGTGGTTCTTAGTAAGTATGTCGCACCAGCCCTTCTGCATCGGGCCTGATGATCAAGTTCTAACATGGATTCATCAGCAGTTGTATGAACCTTTGCGTGAGGCCACGTCAAGTGGGATCTAGCTTTTCATTGAAGTCTATTTAAGCTTCTCATTCCAAAGTCTGATGTGAGTTACTCTGCGCTTCTGCACCGTCCTCTCAAACATTCTTGCTGACCTAGGTAGCAGCCAATCGGTCCTTTCGTAAGCAAGCTCGTTCCAGCATCGTGATCCATGTGTCTAACCAGCATCAGCAGTCACGCATTTGCCCGGACATGCATCATCGCGCACAACAGGCTTTGAAGCCAAATTGTGCTGTTTTCGTACGTTCCTCAATCGTATGCGATCAAGTTCATCGACTAACAAGCTCATAGCAACGTGGATAGGAAGCTTCTTCCGGCCTGATCCATGGTCCCTCGTCTGACTCGGACGGCCAATTGTCGTAGCTGCCGCTTCTGGTGGTTGATAAATGCCCTCTTAAGACGGTGCCTTTGACGGTTCCTGAACTTTGTGAGGAGGAGGTCGCAGCCGAAGATCGCCAACTGTAAGTGCATTGCGGCCTTTGTGTAGATATGCTCTGACTGGTATGTTACTTAGCGATCCTCTCTATGTGGCCCCTATCGCCTGGGGCTATCAGCGAGGGCACGAGGTGCCCGGGGAGGTTGAAGAGTCTGTGCCTTCTTATCGTACGGGCCAGTCGCCGGCAGCTTGCTGCCGTGGGCGACTCCAGGCCGTGGTGCCAGTGGGTTAGTTCTTCATCTACACCTTTGTTCCCTTTCATTCGTACTTATTCTGTGGCAGTTCTCGTACGCTCGACGAAGTCGTCTTCGGAGCCGGCGACTTCCTTGGTGACTTGGCTGGAAGGCGGTCCTTCCGCTGGAAGGTATGTGGATATAGCCCCTCTTGAGCGCATTTAGGCTGATGATACTAAGTAGCAGCTTGCATTGTGTTCTTGATGTGTGTGTGTGTGTGTGTGTGTGTGTGTGTGTGTGGTTGGGCGAGGCGTATGAGGAAGCCTGATGGTTGACGACGGAGGAAGAAGAGTATGTAAGGCAATCTTGCTGTGGGTTCTGAACCTGACTGCTAATCTTTTTATTGTTTCCAGGCTTCTTATAGCTCAAGGTGAAGCTTATTGCCTACATCATGACGCTGGCAGCTGCCTAGGAGCTGTAACTTAATTGTTGTTTATTTATTATTGAGCGTGGAAACCGTGTTCTTAGGTATCAGCACGATACCTTATTGTGGCCAAAAAAAACTGTAACTTGAATTGTGCCGCCTTGATCTATCGTTGTGATATGAGAAGGTTAGAATGATCAAAATAGACTAACAGTGCCTTATTATATTCATGTCTATTAACGTGATTGTCTGAAACGGCATTCCGTAGATAATTCGAGTTCTAAACTCTAACGTTGAGAATGACACATCGCCCGGCGCTCAGCCACTCTAGGCAGAACTCTATTGGTGGCTCGCCGGAATCCACCTATAAAGAGCCCATGCCTCCCCCACTCAGTATGTGTCCCCGTCTTCGTCCCGCATCACCATCACTGTAGGCACCGTTCAGCACCCATTCATTCATCCACTACATCCTACGTGCCACCGTTCAGCGCATCACTATCAAATACTTGGTAGAAGTTCTCTTGCGGTTTCTTGTAGTCGGCACGCCCTTCATCGTTGGTACTCGTTTCAACATCTCGACATCATGTCTCGTCGCAATTTGCTGACCCTCCCGTACGAGTTGCGTCACAAAATCTACAGAGAATACTTCACTCTTGACCAAGGCTACGCGTTCCAGTTGGGATCTGGAAAACTCGCCTCCACCGAGGGCCAGCCGCTCGATTTCTCCCTTATGTATACATGCCGCTTCGTCGCTTCCGAAACCAAGGATCTACCACTCATTTGCAACACGATTACATTTTCGACAGTCTGTCACCCCGAGTGGCGTGCATGGGCAGGCCGCTTCGATTACTTGCTCCATGCCCAGGCACGTATGCAGGTCAACGTGCTCCTCTCTCTTGGTCCTTTTATCACCCCCGATCTGTCTTCACAAATCCACGCAAAGTTTCCTTGGTTCATGTCAGAGCTCGATTATTCCTGGCGACATCGAGATGGTGACGAAGTCGACCGTTACTTGGATTCCGAGTGGAATCACTCTAACAGTTCTTTTCGACGATACGAGGAATTTACGAGCTTAGGTGGAACGGATTCTGAAGCCTCTCGAGCTGTCGAATTTTCTCTTAGACTACTCGCCCAAAACCCGGAAATTGACTCGACCAGTGCCCTCGCTGAATCGCTCCGAGGCTGGAAGGGTTGCCGCGGCCTTATTGACTTCCTCGACCAATGCTTCCAGCCATGGGAAATACCTGAGTGGTCCACACTTGAATCTATGGGACGCAGATTTCGTGATCGTCGACTATGGTCTAAAATGCACAGGTGGTACACAAATCCGCATATACGGCGCCCGGCTCATGAATATCGCACCAAATTCCGTTTCTCGGCTGCCGCTGTCGCTCTCCGATTCCTCAACCACCTACCAACCAACAAGCGCATGTGTATCCGAAGACTTCTGGTACATGAGGACCGCATGGCCGTGGGGAATCCGGAGTGTCATGCTTTAGGCCTTATCCCATTCTGCAAGGAAAATTCGCGACTACGAATCGAGCACCGTGTCAGTCTCTTCACCAACATTTTTCAGGCCGCAAATGTTTATGATGATATACATGATTTCGAGGCAAGTGTCCAAGATGATGAAGAGGACGAGTCATATAACTGTTCCGCAAATATATCTAACAAGGTAGGTGGGTGGTTGACCGAAGCCTTGGCTGTGATTGATGCTGGCATGCCTGCTGGCTCTTATACCTTGTTGCTCGACGGTGAGCCCGCCGTCGATCTGTCTTCAGATATCTTTCAAAACGTTGTCCAACGAGGGGTGGCATTCTTTCAGGCAGTTGAAAGACTCTTTTCGCATTATCCCAGAGCAACTCGCCCAGAGCTTCTGGAATCCTTTTCAGGAAAGCTTCCAGAAGCATTGATGCACCTGGTGAACCAAACATCGGTCATACGCTGCAATTTTCATCCTGGGCAGCTATGGGATGTTGATAAAATTGTCCAGGAGCTTCGTGGGCGAAATGCCGAGGACCTGGAAGACGAGTATTGGGAACGCGTTCCGTCCTACTCGATCCCACCACCACCTCTGCCGACCTGGCATGCTCTCACGATGGAGAATTATGAGTACCAACAGAGACCGAAGAGGGTCAAAGCCGGGTATTTGGTGACAACTCAATATCGACGAGGGTATCCCTAATCGGAACGGTGTATTGACCAAGTACTGGAAGTGAGCGGTATTACCCTGCAGTCACAAACATGACGGATCAGGTAATCACGTGTTTAGAGTGTCGCTGGTGAATAAGACGAGGAGGGGCACGCATGTAAGGATGCTGAAAGGTCGTATTGTCCAATCTCGTTTCTTTACACGCCAATTGAACTGAGGCACAACACACGCACAACAGTCAAGGTAGGGTAGTAAAAGCCAGGTAGGTTTGCATTTATTTTTACAAGTGGGTAACCTTGTTTTAGATTTTACAGTGACATCCTGAACCAAAAACTCTGGACGGCACTCGGTTCTGTCCATTTTTCATGCCTTGGGAAGCCTGAGACAGGGCGCACCACAATCGTGAAAACTAATCTCCGAGCGATGGGCCTTGCCTTGTTACTGTTAAATTTATCTCTTGCCTACCTTAGCTTTTCGCAACACCCCCTTCAACGGCCTTCTACCGGCTGTTAAGGGCTGTCAAGGGCCATTGCGAGCTGCATGAAGTGCTGTTGTAAGGTGCAGCTGCTCGCTCGCTATTGATATAGGTTGCATTTAGAGATACTATTGCACTTCTCGTGTGATCATAAAGTGCAGTAGTGGTTAAGCCTTAGCCCCATATGACCATACCCCATGCCTTGGATGGTAAGGATCGATGTGGCTCTTTTTCCTTTTTGCAGCCTTCTCCTACATTCACTTAAAAACCCGCGGCAGAGCCTAAGGCTGCAGGTCTCGCAAAGCTCGACTTGACCCGCGAAGCGTCCCCCTTTGGGCACTTGGCGAAGCTCGGGTTCACATTTCACAACTCTCTAGGTAGTCTTATCTTATCTATTAGTTCGCCCGAGCGGTGACCTACGGCAGAACACATCATTTCTGCCATCCCGCCAAAACTCGATGCATCCCAGACACAAGCTCTCCATCTTCCCGCCATTCAACGTCCATGTTTATCGCTCGACGAAATGTACAACCGAGCCTTGCAAGCCGACTTCGCAGGGTCGCGGTCGTCCAAGTCCGGCAGGTAACAACCCATCGCATCACAGGCTCTCAGCTAGAGGCGACAAATGATGTATCGCAACGACTTCAAGACACAGGCCTTTGGGTCTGGGGCCGAGGACGCAGGTCAAAGACCGTGCCGCCAGGCGACAAAAGTCGAACTAATATCGTGAGTCAAGAACTATGCGGTGAGTCTATGCGTCCCTCTGTCTGTCTTTATAGCTAATCACAAAATCTGCAGATGATATCGCCAACTACATCGGCCCCTCGCTCGACCGCCATCGAGGCTGCGATCTCATCGACATCAACCCCGGCGTCGGCGTCTGGAGTAGAACACTGCACGATCTCGTCCAGCCCCGTAAGCACATCATGATGGAACCCGACTTCGAGCTCTATAAGCCCTTTCTTCAAGACCTACTCGACAACCCTTCCGTCGAGATCCTCCCCAAACCAGGCATTCTGTGGAAAGAATTGAACGAGATGCTTCAAATGCTACCCAACCAGGCCATTCGCGATCCGAACGCCGAGCCCGAACGCAACGATACCCTTCTCGTCAACATAAACCTATCCCATTACCCGCCCAAGCGATTCCAGCTGTTCGAGTGCGTCAGCACAATGGTCCTTTACCAACTCATGTCCAGCATCAGCACCGCCTCGCTCTTCCAACAATACGGCCTTGTTCGCATGCTCGTCTGGATCAACGAAGGCGGCAAGCGCAGACTCCTCCCACGCAGCGCCTATCGTCGCAAACGAGGCGCCTTCGAAGCCGAACTCGCCTGCGAATGGATTCACGAAATCGCCGGCCAAGACCTCGAGGTCGAAGATCGCTACGAACTCCGCGACGAATGGATAAATATGGAATCCGGATATCGCACCCTCGAACGAATGGAGAAGGCCGGGTTGACCATGCCCTCGCGCCGCGAGACGCACATGTACAAGAACCTCAAAGCCAACCCGCAACTCGCAAACCAGCCGCTCGCAGGTGTCAACCGACCTATACTCAGCCGACCCTTCCGTCAGGAACTCGAAGAGCTCGAGGAGGTACAGGCCACGACCGGGGCCAAAGCCATACCCGCGCGCCTCCAGTACCTTCGCTACCGCGGCAAATACGACTCCGAGGACTCACAGCTGTATCTCGAGCTCCTACAAGAGCGCGAAGCCCTCACACGTCTATATAAGAAATCACCCTCCAAGTTCCATGACGCCCAAGCCGCCTTCAACGCACGTATAGAGCACGTCAAGAAAAACACTCGAAAAGAATGGATCGCAGTCCGCGACAACTACCACCTCTTCAACCAAGACCCTCCCGCTCTGCACTGGGACCGTCGTCCCTTTGAACCCCTCGCCATTCGCGCTGACGACTTCTACCCACATGTTCCCTGCACACTACTCGATTTCCAACCAAAGGCCATGAATCCGTATCTTCGACAGCACGGCCCAACATCCATGCACGGCGCCACGTCCGATACCATGCTTCGCTACTGGTGGCAACACATGCTCCTCCCCGCCTCAAAAGCCATGGAAGGTCTGTGGCCTGGCTTCGGCGACTTGGTATCAGAGGTAGACTCTCTGCGCGATCCAGCAAGGGGGGGTATTCCGCTATCAGGTCTTCCTGGGGAATTATCGGCGCGCGCTATCAATGAAACCCAGTGGGCGGATATCATCAAGGCATTTGTGGATTGGCCATTCAAGCCAGAGTTTTCGACGCTGGTGGGAAGGTTGATGGATGACAAAGAGGAAGACATTGATGATCAAACCCAAGGAGCGATGGCAGGCGGAGCCGAGTAAGAGAAGGACTTGTACGAGTATATGTGAAACAGAAAAGGCATTCATTGGCGTTTCTTCATTTACATGTAACATAGATATGTATCACCACCTAGACACGCCCATACCACTGGTGTAAAAGTTGATACAATGAATTGAACTATCAAATTCAGCCAAGTTTGTCGTTTACTTGACACCGGCACCATGCCATTTTGAGTCTATATGTACTTTGCGAACCGCCTTAGATGCCGATAACCCCCCTGCCAAGTCGATGGTCGACGTCCGTAGACGAAACGACATGCATCACCACCCAGTAAATCTCACGCCCAAAACGCCGTCGCCTCCAACCTGAACAAGGCCAACTCCGTGAAGAAATGATACATGAAGAGAAAGAATTGTCTCACAGTCAGAGATTGAAGGTCTTCCAGGACTTCTCAATGGAGGGATCCTTGATGGCGTCGTCGACCCAGCCCATCTTGTCTCGATCGTCGGCAATGACTCGTCCGTATTCTAGGAGGAGTCGTAAAACATAAATCTGCATGTCTTCCTTGCGAAGGACCTTGTTCGCCCATTCTTTGCCTTGAAGGGCAATTCTTTCCGCCGCTTTGTCGTGGCCGCCGATATCCTTGTAGCCGAGGAAGTATTCCATAATGCCGTAAAAGTCCTGGAATCGGTTATCCATGGGGACAAAGTGTACCCATGGGACAAGTCGGCTGTCGTGCCATTCTCGGAAGAGCGTGGCCTTGATAGGCAGCGAAGTCGAGTTGAGGAAGCCGAGGTATCGGCCCGAAAACGAGTTCCCGTCGATATCAGGAACGTACTTGTAGTCGAACTGCTCATGCATATCCATCCCGTCTACCTTGGCAAAGTAGTGATCCGTGTACCAACATCTACCGTCGTCGCCACTGGGGGAGCACATGAGATCGACAAAGCCAGCATCTGTCCATTCTCCGATCCACTCGCCAAGTCGTCCCTGAGCCTGCGAGTTGAGATGGTACTGTTCGGAGGGTAGGACAAAATTCTCTGGCTTCTCTTTGCCAGATTCAACTGCAGACACCTTTGTCGAGTTGAGCATTGATACGAATCGGTGACGATGGAATCCGCGCCAGTTGTCGGCCTTATTCTTTCCTCCTGTTGCAACACCTCGCCAGACCACCGTGTCGGCCTTGTTCTTCCACTCCACATCGTTATCCTCGCCACCAGTGAATCGGTCTTCTCCTTTCCAGTAAATCGGCGGAGGGAGTAGAATCTCGTTGTTGGTGGCCAGCTTGGAGCCGCCAAACATGGGGAAGAGGACCTTGGTAGATGACACAGATATAGGGTTAATGAGAAGACCGTTGAGTCCTTGAAGGTCGGGCTGGTGGCAGATTTCGCTTGACAGGGTAAAGTTGGAAACGTAGCCTGCAAATGAGTGCTCCTCGGCATTCGAGATATCGATTTCGGGGGGGTTATTGAAGGATTCCTTCATCGGAGCCTGGCGAGCTGGACTGTCTGGAGGACAACCTCGACGGGCAATGGGCCAGTATGGACCTAGGAAATTGTTAGTGAAGACAGAACGTGGGATTCGGCACAGGGCTCATACTGGTCTTTTCCCATCGCTTGAAAGGAATCTTTACGTTCCTATCGTGTCGTCCAGCTGTAGGCAGCTTTTGAAACTCTGATATCACTTCATTCGCTGGCCAGAGGTTGCGTGACCTGGCTCCCTTCGTCATATAACCGTCAATATCCTCCCAGGGCACCACCAGACGAGGTTCGTCCATGGCGTTCAAAGGCATATCCAGATCGGGAATCATGTGCTCAATAGAGCGAATCATGTCGAGCCAGATGAGGGTCCAAAACCAGTCGCTGGTGGAATTGGCCTTGCCGTTTCGAATGTGAATCGACATCTCGAAGCTGTAGGCTTCTTTGCGAATGACAGGTTGAGGAACGCCCCAGAAAGGTTCGATGTCATGGTAGACCTGATCCCAGAACTCTTCTACGACGATGGCGTCGTTCTTCTTGGCGAACTCGAACCATTTATCGAAACCCGGAGGGGGGTGGCGTCCACGGCGCTTGCGGTATGCCTGGGCGGCTTCTTCGAGGGTCTGCGACTGCTTGGCGAGGAGCTCCTTGTGTTTCTTTCCGCCGTCGTGTATGAGCCTGTCAATTGGGTGGGCGCCTTGTACGGGCTGATCTTTCACTAGCTTCACAAGACAGTCAGCAAAGGGAGAGCAAAGTCAAGGGACACTGTGGCACGTACAGGTCGAGTATCTGGCTTCGGAGGGGGCGGGTTCGAGTTTTCGGCTGCCGAATGTCGGATGGGCATCATTGGAACAGGAGCGCGGTTGCTAAAGGTCCATAATCCGAAGAGGACGAGGGCAACGAGAGCGCCGAAACGGACGAAGGAGGCGAAGCGCCGTGACCTAAAGCCGGGCGCAACCATTTTGGGCATATCGTCGAGGGTATTGTTATTCGGATTAAAGCGTCAAGCGACGATTGAAAAGTCGTAATCGACGCGGCCGAGGACGGCGCAACGCAATAAAAGTCTGGCGCCAGCGACAGAAACGAATGCGCAGCCAAGATGTCCTTGGAGTCGAGGGCGGGAATGACGAATGCGTGCGACAGGGAGTCTGAGTCGGCGCCGGTGGATCGCGGGGCAAAAGGGCAGAGGCGTCAAGATGATGATACCGTGTTAGAATTCGCGATCAAGGTTAAAAAAAAATGTCGTTAAAATTGGTGAGTTTGTTTCTTTACCACATGATTAATTCTCGTCAATCTGGCTCTCGCAGCGAAAACGATGCCAAGCAGCAGTAGAAACGTGGGGAGATCGGGATAGGTTAAGCTGGGAGGTAGTAATCGTTTGCAAGAGAAGGGAACGGACAGACAAGGATGTCAAATAAAGGGGGCAAAGAAAGAATTCGAGACAGACAGAGAAAGAAGGTTCGCGTGCGGAATAGGGAAAAGAGAAGAGGAGAGGAAAAAGTGAGGTTGTATGAGGAGAAAAGTGTATAAAGGATCTAACATGAATCGCCGGAATGAGGGAAAGATTGGAAGGAGCTTCAGTTTTGCTGGCCAAACCAAACTGCACTTGATGAGGCAAGCTTCCACTCCAACTTTAGGCTAGCCAACTTAAATTGTGGAATCACCAATTTAGCTGCCGACCGGTGCAAACTCCGGTACTTTGTTACATACCGTATTTACGCTGTATCGCAAAGTACCACTCTCAGGGGCTGCCATGCCCAGGGCGGCTTTTGCACAGAGCCTTGATCAGGGACGTCCCGGTGGAGCTTTTTCTTTTGCAGGGGAACTGCAGTGCTAACCGCCAGATACATCCACTCAGACAAGGGACTTGACCCAATCTGTGGAACGCTCTCAATCTTGTCTGGATTAGACTCGGGGGCATGTATGGAGATCAGGGGCTGATCAGACGCTTTACACGCGTCGAGTAGATTATGCGCTCAGTAGCTGCCCTGAAGAGTTTCATCTGAACAAACTTCTAGATAATCATAATAATTGGCATGTCTCGGACTGATTACTCTAAATGGCCAATCCAGAGCAACCTTTCACCAGAGACAAATTCAAAGGGAGAGCAAACACACAAACAAACAAATGGCACAGTGTCCTCTTCAAACAATGTCGCTTCCCCAAGCCTTTGGTCATGTTTCATTGGAATACATCCATGGAGGGACGCGTGTCAGAGCGGTTTCTAATTACAGGGATCATGTCTGTGGCTTAGGAGCTTTGATCCAACATGATCAGCGCTATCACATCCAAGCCTTGAACTTCAAGAAACATGATTGTACCATGAAACTCTTGTCGCTGTATTCTGTGTATCTGAAACTGTATTTAATGTTTTGTCCCCAGATAACCTCCCGACCGTTGGGTCATACATGGTTCAGGGCAAAAACGGTGATCCAACAGCTTGACTCTCCTCGACTCGAAGGTTCAAAATAACAAATTTGTTTCGACTCCAAAAGTGAACGACCGGAATGCTTCTGCCGGCGAGATTAACCCACAAGCCATCACCTGATAGAGACATATTTATTCAGTCCAGACCTCAAGCCGTTCAATAGCATTGAGCTTGTTTGTAGCCCCTGAGTGGTGTGGCTGACGGGCCCGCTCCCGGCGCCAGATCTTGGATATCGAATTTTCCGCTGGCCCCAGCTTAGCTAGTCTTTGATCTGGTCAAGGGGAACAGGGGGAGAAGAGAGAGATTGCTCAGTTCAATTCCAGCAGCAAAGCACCGATGGCTGATCATCGAGATAGGATCCGAGCTTGGCTTTACCATTGCGAAGCCCTAACAGCAACTGCAGACAGATCTAGATCTACAGAGACATGATCCTCATTAGAGTTAAAGAACCCTGCAAGGCATTGATGTCGCAAGAAGCTGACGGCTTGGCACCCACGGGATATTGACTTCTGGAACGGTTAGTGACGTCTGCTCGTATTCAACGCCTCATCCGATAACCAGAAATTGGGGCCATCCCTTTGCGATCTTTGTAGGGTCTTGAGCCTGTGATGCTAAGCTTTTGTTGTGGGGAACCCATCCGAAACAAAGATGAGTCGAGAGACCCAGTACAAAACCTGGAGATGCTGAAGGGAGATAAACATAGCAAGGTCTTGCATTCCAAGTGAAGCAATTCCGAGATTGCGCGGTTAATGTGACCGCAATCTGAATTGAGCAAGACTTGTGCATGACTCGGCAAGGGAAATGTTGCGAATACCGATATCCCAGAACCTCAGATCATATCACCCTCCAACTGTCCCTTTATCCGTGTCACCTAAAGACTTGATCACAGTCATCACGTCCAACGTTGCGAGCTGTCAGTTCGCCAACACCTGCCAAAACACAATCGTTTTGTGACCTGCCGCATCCGTCTCGAGACACTGTCTGACGTGAGGTCATTCCCTGTGTCGCCAAGTCTCGGCATTATCGGTCTTTCTCTTCGACTTGGTACTTGCGGTCTGTGACGTTGAGCTGGGGAATAATGATCTGTGCGGCGGGATTTTGTTCAAGAAGCTTCTGGTGGGGTTTGGAGTTGAGGCTCCGGAGCTTCCCCAGCTCTTGGGAAATAAACCGGCCGGCGGCGGTTAAGACTATAATTTGTCTATTAGCTATGGAACGTGGGGTTTACGCCGTAAGAGATATCAGGAGTTCTTCAGAACACGTTGGTCGGTGAGGCATATTACGTTGACAACGGGTCAGACCGGCAAACTCATTCTCGGCAAAGATAACAATGACTCTGATTGCGGGCGCCGTGGCATAAAGGCAATCCAGAGAGCTAGTAACTTAGGGGTAAGAAGCGCATGAGGTTGCAGAGAGGCACAAGACAGCTAGTAACTTAGGGGAAGGCAGACCCGCGAGAGGCTCCTCCGTCAAAATACAGCTAGTAACTTAGGGGTAAGGAGTGCCGTGCATCACCTGGGAGCAGCGCTTAGAGAGCAAGATGCCATTACCTAACATTACCTAACACATAGAATGGCTATCTACGGCTCTGAGCGGCCATCCCACGTCTGACTTTTGGCCGGCGGGCGCGCGAAATATCCTTAGAGATGTTATCGTCAAGACCAAGAGGAAAAGCCAACTTATATGAGCAACAGCACCAGGCGAAAAACATAGGACGGTAGACGTCCGGCACTTGGTTAAGTGGAGGGGGTCAAAGGGCTGCCGTTGGGGAAATCGGGAATAAATAAAAAGAAGGATGCCCGGTTACTAATAAAAAAGAATAGAGATTGCACTTCGTAACAGAAACCACCCACAATCCAGATCAGCGGGACGCGCTATCTCTTGAAGAAACCAACGAGATCTCAGAACGTCTGTCTGCTAAGCCCGACTGGGTTGTCGGATGACCACATCTCAAGAGTCAAAACATAACCGTTGACAAAGAGCAACTCCATCATGAGACCCCCGCGCCCGCTCGGAAGAGACGCTATTACCTTATCCGTATTCCGCTTATAATGGCCTCCACTGTCTTGGTCTTGGATGGATCGTATTCCGCTGGCCGATTGCAGCCATGCAGAGGTAGAGAGAGGCCGAGAAGTGATGACAGTGCTAATTGAGGGCCGAATACAAATGCAGGCAATCTCGCTCACTTCTTTGGACCGTTCTCTCTTCTTTTTCATCTTTCATCACGACTATTTTTGTTCTTTATCTTTTTCTCTTCTTTAAGCTGCGTCTTATCTCTTATCGCTGCTTCGACGTCATCCTTGTCCCCCACATTCCGCCGTCTTTCACGTGAAATCCGTCAACATGAACACTGGTCTTGTCAACAGCCGCTTCCTCTCCAAGCCGGATGAGGTCGGCATTGTCGCTGTTGGTTTCTCTGGCGGTCAGGTAAGAGATCAATGAGCGCCTGTTTACTGCCTGAGTGTTATACTGACTGCATTCCTATCAGCCCAAAGCCGGTGTCGATATTGGCCCCGCCGCTCTGATCCAGTCCGGTCTCTTGACGGAGATCCGCGATGAGCTCGGCTACAAGCTGTTCGGCGACGAGCAGGTCCAACAATTCGAGGACCTTGTCCCCGAGTCAGACCCCGACTACCGCGGCATGAAGAAGGCCCGTCACGCCTCGGCCGTCACCCGCAAGATCGCCTCGCACACCTACGAGCACTCTCGCGAGGGCCGCATGACTCTTACTCTTGGTGGAGACCACAGCATTGCCATCGGTACCATCGCTGGAACAGCAAAGGCCACCCGTGAGCGCCTCAACCGCGAAATTGCTGTTATCTGGGTCGATGCTCACGCCGACATTAACACTCCTGAGAGCAGCGACAGCGGTAACATTCATGGCATGCCTGTTGCTTTCCTGACTGGCTTGGCCAAGGAGGATAAGGAAGAGTACTTTGGCTGGCTCGAGGATGACATGCGCCTGAGCGTCAAGAAGCTGGTGTACATTGGTCTTCGCTCTGTTGATGTTGGCGAGAAGAAGATTCTGCGTGAGCATGGCATCAAGGCCTTTAGCATGCACGATGTCGACCGGTATGTTGATTGCAACTTGCTTGTTGGAGATTTTTACTGACTTCCTTTATAGCCACGGCATTGGTCGCGTCGTCGAGATGGCCCTCGCTCACATCGGAAACGACACCCCCATCCATCTGTCTTTCGATGTCGACGCTCTCGACCCCATGTGGGCTCCCAGCACCGGTACTCCCGTCCGAGGCGGTCTCACTCTCCGCGAGGGTGACTTTATCTGCGAGAGCGTTCATGAGACGGGCAACCTCGTGGCCATTGACCTTGTCGAGGTGAACCCTCAGCTGGCCGACGGTAAGCAAGCTGAGCAAAACACAATCCACGCTGGCTGCTCGCTGGTGCGGTGTGCGCTGGGCGAGACCCTGCTATAGAAGCATGTATGTTTGGTGATGAATGACTTGGGAGTTTTGCATAAATGGATGCCCGGGCAAACGCATTAACGGAGTATTTGCGCATATGATTGATGATATCCTTGATTTGGGCCGGCGCATTATAAAGAGGACAGCGAGATCACTCTCGAAATAAAACTCAAATTATCTTCCTCAAAAACGTTGATTGACTGTGAAGAGATTAGATGTGGTGATACATGGCTGTAATTGCCAGGTATGACACGGTACTCGTATTGCAACAATCAACATGCAACAGTATACGACGATCTCATAATAATAAACTGTCAAACGTTGAATTACCGATCCCTAGAATCCATATCGAAGGCTGGGCTGGATACCTTCTTTTTGACGTGTGTCCATTCAGAAGCAATGACAGCGTCACACTCCCCTGCTCCCAGCCACCGGCGCGACCACACCAACCTCTTCAATTTGAAAGCCTCACCCAAATTGCATTGGACGCAATTTCATTTCACAAGAACATGTGCTCATAATTGGATGGGATTTTTACGTGGCTTTCGGGTTGTTTAATTCCCCCTGTTCTCTTGTGGTTGTTGACTTTTGTCCTTTTCTAATTCCTTTTTTGCTTTTTCATCTGCTGGTCATCAGCGACAATAATAACAATACTATCATCACACCGAAAATATTGTGATTAATCATTCTTCTTTCCATCGAGGGCCTCAACGAAACCTTAATACCTGATTCTATATCGATGATAACGCGATAACGAGATAATTGAACACCTCTTGGCATATCGACGCCCAAGAACCCGACATCACGTCACGACCAACACACCAAAATCTCCACCTGACGAACCTCTCCGACGAAACACAAATCTTCCCCTACAAACGAGGCCAACCAAACACTCATCGTGAGGCATCACTGCAGACTGCACTTTTGAGGCATCCGAGTCTCGTTACCAGGCACGCGGGATTCACTGGTTGATAACCGGCCGCGATCGGCGGGGCCGTTTGACGTGGCAGTTTTTTGGTCCTGGGGAAGAAACGGGGAGCGCCAAGTTTTGTCGCGATTGACCAAGATTGGGCTTTAATTGAGCGTGGAGAGATCTGATATATCGCGGAACGTTGTATTTTTGGGAGGACCGAGCAATCCGTATCGATTGAATCTCTTGCGGATTTAAAGGCGACACGCGCAAAGCTGTTAAATCACGCTTGGTCTGTCGTCAATTCCTGACTAGGACACAACTTCAACACCATCACCATCACAATGGCCGCCAAATCAACAGTCACCGGCTTGACCGGAACAACAGGATGGACTGGCACAAGCTTCACCAGATCATCATTAACCTACCAAACGCGACCGCCCTCGAGCCATGTCCGTACGTACAACTGGCCGCCTATCCAGCTCAACTTCTGGATCTTTGTGATCCTTCTCGCGTCGACGAGCATCATCGGCGTCTTTGCGACATTTATCCAGATCCAGAACCAACTCAGCCTCGGTATTCCCTGGTAAGTCACAGCCCGCGATATTATACTGGCAACGACTAACGCGTGCAGGTATTTTCCCTACTTTATCACCGTCGGCGCGCTCTCGATTCTGTTTATTCTCGGCATTTTCTGGCTCATTGCTCAACGACGTTTACTACCCGCGATAGTCATGATTGGTGCATTCATGTTCTTTGTGCTATGGCTTGTCGGACTTGTTGTCGTGTCGATACAGTTATTTGGGCCTAATGGGTCGATTCAGAGCGTGTGCGATGTACAGGTTTTTGGACGGGATCCCAAGGGTCAGAGCGAGGCGACGATGGCCTGGCTGCAACAGCGAAATATCTGTACGTTTCTCTCAGATGTTTTCCGGAAGAATTGAGTGCTAACAAGAATACAGGTCAATCTTGGCAGCTGGTGTTTGCCATGGCGCTCACAGGTACCGTCTTTTTCATCTGGGTCATGATCATGGCGTACCAGGTGTTTGTTAACTCATAGCGACTGCGCGCTACATGAGATTGTAATTGGGAGGACAATGACACTGCTTTTTGTATAACGATATTACGATGCATGGCTGATGAAGCCACGGAGTTGGATGATTTTGCTTGGGATTAGTTGATTGCATTGGGAGGAGTTTCATAACGGATTGAACAGAACAAAGTGAAGTACATTTACAGAGACAAACCTCAGGTTTGCATAGCAGGAATTTGGAATAATTAGTTTGGTAATACAATATCATCTCCAATCTATCACCATCATCGTTGGCTCCCTCTTCTCTCTTAAGCTGTCAGAGGTGCTTACGCGAAGCTTTCCCGACCCGCAACAGCACGGGGGTTCATTGCTTGTTCCTCTCTAGCTCCAATGCGACTATGCTCACGAGCTCAATTAGTATCGAAGTCCGCGTTCTCAAGCTTGTATTTTCAGCTCATCCCACGCGGGCGGTGTCACGACTCGTCGCACTAGCTCAGTGTCCAGCTTCCAAGGTTAAAGGCCTCGACCGAGGACCCCTCATTGTCTCCACGGGAGCTCCGAGTGGAGAGCATCACCATGAGCAGCTTGCCAGAGCTCTCAAAACTCAGATACCATGGATAATAGTATTCCTTGTGCTTGAACGGCATCTTGTGCCGAAACAGGGGCCCATGATGAGAACAACCCGTCATGAACACATGTAAAAGCGTAGCTCAGGGTCCAGAAGTGACGTAGAGCTCATCCCTGTCGGGCTGTAGAGTGGGAGGCATGGCGATGACGAAAGAGGGGATGATGCGATAGGTTGGCAGGAATCAAGACGGGATCTGCAAGTCATTTCTCCATTTGACAAAGATGAGTGGGAGCTTGTGGCTTGAAGATGGGGGTATAAAAAGGACCAAGTGCCGTCTCTTCTACCGGTGTTCTTGTTAGCTTCTATCATCTACACATCACTCTATATCAAAAGTCTCTTCTTTACTACCAATCATCACAATGGATTTCATCAACAAGGCCAAGGATGCTGTGTCCGGTAACAAGGACAAGACAGCTACCGGAGGAGCCAGCACCGATGCCTCCAAGCCTGCTCAGGGCGGCACCGACTACCTCGACAAGGGTAAGACACCTCCACGGTGTTGCTGTCACTGATTATACTAATGCTTCTTAGGTGTTGCTTTTGCCTCGCAAAAGGCTGGCTTCAACATCTCGCAAGATCAGCAGGAGAAGGCTACCGACTTTGCTCGCGGCCAGTATGAGAAGCAGACCGGGTAAGTGGCTGGTGTGTGGCGTTTGATGGAGTTGGGGCTGATGATAAGCAGAAACAAGGTCGACCCTAAGATCTCCAACTAAAGGAAGATGGGATAATTAATTATTTAATAACTATGGATGCTCGGATAGTGAGCCCAGAATGAATAATAATGATACCAATATTTGATCGTCTGTTGACGTACATGTGTACTGTTGAGCTACGTGATATTGATATGTAAATGCACCTTGGACAATATTGAGATTATCCATTCATTGACAGCTCCACCATCGGCCGCACCTCGTGGTAAGGCCAACAACAGCTCTTCCACAGCTCATCAGCTAAACCCACAAAATAAACGAAACCTGAAGCATTGTCTCAGTTCAATACGAAATTCTTACTCGCTCAAGCTCGCTTAGCCAATCTAGACTCGTCCCTCATCTTGATATCCTTGCACGGATAGATATTGCGACTAATTCCGAAGCCTCAACTTTTCGACAAGCTGAATCAATAATATACCCCAGCCCAGACTTAATACACCAGTGGTTCCGTTTATAGCAAGAATTAATCCATCTCAATCTCTGCTTCATCATCACCAACTTTGGTGAATGATATGATGTCTATTCTGTTGGTTGTCCCAAGCAACCAAAAGCCAAGACTCTTGCCCGAGCATGGGCTGGGTCAGCCCCGCTGTTTCCCCTCCCGCAGCCGCTAAAAAGGGCCAGGCCACAGGGGACTCCATTTAACTGTTAGTGCAGTCGGGTCCTTTTCAGGTTTTGTACTGCAGAGTGGTGACGCCCAGCAGGCATAACATCGAGACCCGATTTCCCTCCCTTACATTGAATCGACATTGACATCACCAACACCACAGTTATCGCTGCACCATCGCGGCCTTTCGCCGACAACGTCAAGCCGCAATGCATCATGGCCAACGATGAGCAAGACTACGATCAAGGCTCCTCGTGTCAGCCTGGAAGCCCAAACCAAGGGTCGCGTCCACAAACGGCCCATCGCGTCTCACCCAGCGATGACCACCACGAGGACGCTGAGACATCAAACACCACAGACGACACAGTTGCCGATGCCTCGCGAATATACACGACAAACCCGACCACAATCGTAACTCCCCCCGATGACTCGTCGACGACTGATGCTACGAGAACAAAATCCTCAACCCCTACGAACCCCCGAAGGAGCAAAACCCCGACTTCAGCGCCAGCCTATGACTACAATTCATTGCGACTCCCTGGTCGTTCAGCCCCTGAAGCCAGCTACTTTGACCCGATTTCTGTCGATCGCACCCACGACAACGACGACTCGTTAACTGAAGAGGATGTCAGACGCCACTTGGGAGACGTGGAGTCTAGCTTTTTGCCCGCCTTATCACCCCTTCCTACATCAACTACGAACCAACAAGGAGGCGTTGATGACACGTTCCAATTCGACTCGCCAACAAAGAAACCAGCCCCTCAGCCCGCGCGACAGATACAGCAGCAGCAGGAGGAAGACCATGATGTGACTACTAGTACAAACACCTCGGGTTTCGAGAACTTTTCATCGCCTACTGCCGCCGCTACTAGGAGGACCATCTCGCGCGCTGTCAGCATGGCTAGCCAAAGCCAGTCAGCAGAGAATCGCAGCACATCCTATGCGGAGAGCGAAAACCAGGATACCGAACAGGAAAGCTCACAAGTATCTAGCGCCGGCGACAACGATGCATCTTTATCAAGAACACAGTCATCATCCGAAAAAGTCGATGCAGGCGCTACTCCGGGACATGCGATGCGGAGTCGCCGACCCAAGTATCTGCGCAGTCGCTTTGGAAGCCAGCGATCCTCGACTTCTTCATTTGTCACCAATCCCGATTCCCACGAAGGTAGTGACCTCACTGTTGGCCTGGGCACCGATTATGCCCTTCAATCTGGCGGCGCCGTACCCTCCGTGGGTTTGCTACGGAATCCGAGCAACCCCCTGCTAAGATCCATCAGCATGGGAAGTATGGGGAGTGTAGGATCCGCATTCGGCGCAGAGGACTACACCGACAATTCGTTACCACAGCTCGAACCACTACCCGAAGTCGAGAGTCCCCAACGGCCACGGCATCAAGATTTGCTCGAGACACCAAAACCCTCTAAGGAAGGGTTTACCACAGCACCAACTGATACCGTCATAGCGCGACATGTTAGGAACGTCCAGGTCCCGGAATCTTTGGCTAAGGAGTACAAGTACAAGGGTGGCTTGGAGACACCCCAGAAACCTTCCTCGATTGCTATGGGCTCGGTGAATACGGCCCGATCTGGGAGGAACTTGACCCTCAAAGAGCAGAGCAGTACGATTGAGAGGCTGTCAAAGGAGAATTTTGATCTCAAGCTCAAAGTTATGTTCTTGAGCGATCGCCTAGATAAGCTCTCGGAAGAGGGCATCAAGGAAATGATCTCGGAAAACGTCGACCTCAAGACTGGCCTTGCGGTACTACAGCGCGACAACAAGGTTTTACGACGGAGAGTCAAGGAGCTGGAGAAGCAGATCAAGGACGAAGGGGAACGACCAAGCACGGCGCATAGCGGTACATCATCGACAGACCAAACGGCCCGAATGGGAGAAGAGGAGGCTCAAGAGCGGGAGGAAGAGCTTATTTACTTGCGGGAACGGGTCGAGGAGTATGCGACAGAGATTGAACGGCTACGGACTGAAAGTCTAAATAAGGAATCGGAAAGACGAAAATTTGCCGACATTGTCAGATCGCTGGGCGAAAGGTCGAACGAAAGCTTTGAGAGAGAGGAAGAGGCCGATGTCTGGAAGGACTTGCTTGAACAAGAGACCGCTCGGAGAGAACAGGCCGATGACGAAAACAAGAGGCTACGAGAAGAGGTGTTCAAGCTGAAGCAGGACATGTCTAGCTTGACCGGCGGCCAAGGGAGCATGCATCATACGACAAATATTTACAACATCAGTAAAAGGCATCGCGACGGCAACATTTCACCTAGTCGGCCTGTTTCCGGCCTGTCGGGCGACATTGAGAGTTCAAACGGCAATTTTAGCGCGGCGACCACACTTGTTGATGAACTACGCCGGGAGAGCGAGCAGCTACGCCACGAGAATGCCGAATTGAGGCGTGAGGTTGGTGCACAGACATCAATGCTGACTTCGAGGAACCGCGAAAAAGAGCGCCTCTACCAGGAGATTGAGGATCTCAAGATGGCTCAGCGACGAGGTCGGCCGGCCCCTTCTACTATTGACAGTCTGCTTGAACGATCGGCATCGCAGGTTGGCGGTCAAGGCAGGCCACAGTCACGCGGAAGCATGCAAACCCGGACGCAGGTGGAAGAAGAAGCCGAGCGGGAGGAGGCTGCTGAGAACAGATTGGCTGAGATGCGCGACAAGCTCAGCGAGGTCAAGCTGCAGAATCAAGAGCTGCAGCGCGAGCTCGAGACGTGCATGGAAGATTTCGAGACAGCTATTGACAGCAAACGACAGGCCGAAGAAGCAGCAATTTCTCTCCAAGAGGACCTCAACAATGCCATGAACGACCTTGTCGCCCTGCAATCTGAGCGTGATGAAGCTCTCCGCGAGCAAAGCGAGATAGAGAACGAATTTGAATCGCTGAGGAAGGAAGCGCAGGAGGAGATTGATGCACTAGAAGCAGAAGCCGATCAACAAGCCGAGGAGATGCAGCGAGTGCAAGCTGATCTTCAGGACCGCTCAGAAAACTTTGACGCCTTGCAGGAAGAGATGCGAAAGATGAGCGAAGCCTTGATACGACTTGAAGACGACCAGGAGAACAAGCTACGGAGGATCCAGCAGCTCGAGCAAGAGCTTGATTCGTCCAACAAGGAGCTTGAGGAGCTGGAGCAGAAGCTCATGGAGGCCAACGACAAGAACCAGCGACTTTCTGTTCAACAAGAGTCGTCGCAAGGAGAGATTGCATTCTTACGTGAAGAGCAAGAGGGTGACAAGATCCGGATCGGGGACCTCGAAGCTGCTGTGGCCAACGCTGAGCAGAGCTTGCGCGAAGAAAAGGACCGAGTCAAGGAGTTGGAGAACCGTCTGCAACAAGAGAGACACCAGCGGGAGATTGTGGCAGACCAAGAGAAGGAAGAGGTGCAGCAGTTTGTCAACGAGCTCAACAGGGAGGCATCTGCGGCCAAGGATGAGGCTCGTCGCCTGCGTAAGAACCTGACGTCGAGGGAGGTTGAGGCTACAGAGTGGAAGGAGAGGTTGATGGAGCTCGAGAATAACCTTCGAGAGGCTCTGGGTGATCTCAACGGTACCCGCTCTTCACTTCTCAAGGTATGTACCCTAGTGAGCAGGGAAGTATGCGTGCTAACCCATGTCAGTCAATTGCCAAGCTGCAACGCGAGCTTGAGAACACAATCCGAGACCTCGACGCTAGCAAGGCAGCGCTTGTGGAGAAGGATCGCATCATCAAGATGCGCGACTCTCTACTGGAGTCGCACGCCCTCGAGAGTCGCAAGCTTGCCGAGCTACTCGACAAGGAGCGCATCGCTCACCGAAACACCAAGTCGCAATTCGATACACATCAAAAGACTCATCAGCATCTTACTCGCACCGCAAGTAGCCAGGATATCCGGATCGCGGAACTGGAGACCAACAAGAACCAGGACCGCAGGAGGATTGCAATACTCGAGCAGACGGCTCGTGAACAATTGCAGGAACGCAATGAGCTGCTGCTTACGCTATGGCAGAAGCTCAGCAACTTGTGCGGCAGAGAGTGGGCCAACAGCAACTCGCTCATTGATCGCCAAGTGCTACCATCTTTGGAGGTTATTGCAAACCGATTGCCCAGTTTCTCCAAAAATCTGCTGGCCGCTGTCAAGGCTATTGAGAATATGGTTGGTTCGTTTGAGGTGCGGATCAAGTCAGTGGAGCGGGATTTACACCGGGAATACCAGACTCTCGAGAGTAACCTCGACGTGCGCACCAAGAAGCTGGATCGACTGGAGACAATGGTTAGGAACTCTGTCGCTTCTGGGTCATTAAGTCACGATGCCCGGTACAGTCGTCTAGAAGAAGCATACCGACAACTCAAGGTTGAGAACGCGACGTTGCGCACAGCAAATGACGTGCGAGCGCGCGCAGCCTACGGCGCAAGAGACAGTTCCGACGCTCTTGTACCACATGGTTCACCGTCACCGTCAATACCCCGCGGTCCAGGCGATCAAGGACGCGACCGCAGTAGTCGGTCCAAGTCACGGTCCTCCACAATGACAAGAGCGCATACAACAACCGCACTACCAGGCTCTTCAGCAGGCGGTCTCGGGCTTAGGGACATGGCTGCTCTAAGCGAAGACAACAACGGCGGAGTAAATAATGACAACAGGTGGCTGTTCCGTCTGCGCGATATGGAGTACAAGCTCAAGATGGAGCGCGAAGGACGGAACCAGGATCGACACGCTGCAAGGCAAAGACTAGGCGGACTGGAGATGGAGAACAGGGATCTGAAGGAACGGATGAAGAGGGCATTGGGAGACCTCGATTAAAGCATAGGAGTTAGGGAGCGAAGGGACACTTGATAGATGGAGCTATGGTGTTTATAATCTTTGTATAATACAGGTATTGGTATGGGGATGGGCGAGATAGCTGCATACATTAGGGGAAGGAATCCATATTGGGTATTTCATTGCTTCATTTGAGGTTTACTGTTTGATGCGTTTTAGTCGTGATCGTGTATTGAGATGATGTTTGGTGGGAAGATATCGTGGGGTTCTGCGATGGTGTCAGATCATGACTTTTGATCACTGTACAATCTTATGCTCTGACTGTGCGGGACACAGTCTTCCAAGTATACACACAAAATTGTTATAACAAGCCAACCTTGAAGTTAACTTTCGTTCCAGAAAAAGACTCAGGAAAGCTATAATTAGAACTCTAGGGTTAACAAGTAGTGATTGAAGTCGTCTTCATCGCCCATGCTCGAAATAGACGATACAGCCTCTACTTGGTCATTAAACAGTACATTTAACTCTGCTCACCACCACAGAAATAACTGACATCGCACAGTCTCATCAAGTACCACACAATATTCTCCGAAGCTGGGGTAAATCAGCCCCAAACTCATAATCTTTCGTCATTCCCCAGTGAATACAGCGGAATCGCCCAAAGTAGTAATCCCGCATCTCCTCACAACAAGATATAAGATGTAACACAATCTTGTAATTCTCAATCATCCAATTCATTCTATATCCCCTTCTTCATCTCTTTTATCATCTTTAATCTTTATTCACTATTCAAAATGCTGCGCGCGTCTCTAGCGAAAGTGCCCAAAGGCCTAACGCGACCCATGAGTATGGCCGCTGCCTCAAAGAAAGAGGGTGACATCTCAGATGCTTTCACTTCTCTCTCCGGCGCAAAAAGAGATCCTTTACCAGATCGTTTTCGGCAGTTAAAAGTTGATCTTGTAAAAGGACGAGAACAGAAAATTGTACAGAGTTGGGGAAGATTGCTGAGGGAACTAAAGAGGGAGAATGAGATTGTTGCGGAAAAGGGACCGGCGGTTATTCCGCAGGTTGAGTATGGGGATTTTGAGAAGGGTGTGGGGGGGTTGAAGGAAGAGATTAAAAAGAGAGGTGTTGTTGTTGTCAAGGGTGTTATTCCTGAGGGTGAAGCCAGGGCTTATAAAGATGAGGTTGAAGAGTATGTTAGGAAGAATCCATTTACAAGAGGTAAGACTCCCATTCGCTTATAACACCCACGCTAACGATCCTAGCATTCCCGCCTCATGACCCTCAGGTCTATGAATTATACTGGTCCGCTCCTCAGCTAAAAGCCCGGTCGCATCCCAACTTTCTCCACGTCCAACACCATCTCATGTCCCTTCTCTGGCATACATCCAACCCCTCAACACCCATCTCTCTTCAACCATTCAGCTACGCCGATCGTCTTCGCATTCGTCAACCAGGCGATGCATCTTTTGCGCTCGGTCCGCATATTGACGGCGGGAGTGTTGAGCGCTGGGAGAAAGAAGGGTATGGGCGCGGAGGTGTGTACGATCGTATACTTGAGGGGAAGTGGGAGGAGTATGATCCTTGGGATGCAAGTGGTCGTGTAGACGCTGTGAATAACCTCTACGATGGCCTTGGCGCATGTTCAATGTTTAGAATGTGGCAGGGGTGGATGAGCATGAGCCATACGAAACCAGGCGAGGGGACATTGTTGGTCAATCCGCTCATGAAACTCTCCACGTCGTATGTTCTTCTCCGACCGTTCTTCCAGGCTAAGACCACCAAGGCGGGTGATTATCTGGATGAGAAGAACTGGGAGTTTTTGGGTGAGAGTATGGATAGTGAGTTGCAGGGTGCGACACCTGGTACGGGACAGGAGTGTACGGATGAACTGCATCCGCATTTGGAGTTGGAAAAGACGATGATTAATGTTCCGGAGATTCGACCTGGTGATTTCGTCGCATGGCACTGCGATAGTAAGTCCTTCCCCTCCATACCTATCTCAATTAGTACTAACAACACCAGCAATCCACGCAGTCGACAAAGTCCACGCCGGCACCTCGGACTCCAGCGTCTTATACATCCCCGTCTGTCCCGTGACGAAGCAAAACGGGGAATACATGGCCCGTCAGCGCGACGCCTTCCGCGCCGGAACGCCGGGCCCGGATTTCCCAGGCGGTGCGGGCGAGTCGCGGCATGTGGACCGGCCGACGGAGGGGTTAGTCCGGGGTGGGGCCGGGAG
>JAATHB010000347.1:0-18031 GCA_014822075.1 Fusarium buharicum | reverse complement strand
TGGCGGATCGCATCTCGTACGCTGTCGAGACGTATGGACTCTTGCCTGCGAATCACTTTGGAGCGAGAAAGCGGCGGTCGGCCGAGCAGGCGTTACTGCTCTTCCAAGAACAGGTCTATAAAGCATGGCGAAACCGCAAAGTGGTCAGTCTAGTCAGCTTCGACGTCAAGGGTGCCTATAATGGTGTGTTCAAGGATAGGCTGCTGCAGAGACTCGAGGCAAGAGGCATCCCCAAGAGGCTGGTCAAGTGGGTAGATGCCTTCTGCTCGAACCGCACAGCGACCATTACGGTGAACGGATACACCTCTGCGCTACGGGAGCTACCACAGGCTGGCCTTCCGCAAGGGTCGCCGCTGTCACCGGTGCTTTTCCTCTTCTTCAACGCAGACCTGGTGCAGAGCAAAATTGACTCAAACGGAGGCTCGATCGCCTTTGTCGACGACTACTCAGCTTGGGTCACGGGCTCGACGGCGGAAGAGAACAGAGAGGACATACAGGCCATCATCGACCGCGCGCTGGCGTGGGAGAGGCGCAGCGGGGCGACGTTTGAGTGCGACAAGACGACCATCGTGCACTTTACGCGCGTCCTCGAACGCACCAGTCGCATACCTTTCACGATCAAGGGAAAAGTGGTCAAGCCGAAACAAAAGGTCAAGCTCCTGGGAGTGATCATGGACGCGAAGCTCAGGTTCAAGAAGCACATGGCTAAGGCCGCCGCTAGAGGTCTCTCGGCGGCCATGTGTCTAAGGAGGCTCAAGATGCTATCCCCACGCACGGCCAGACAGCTCTTCGTGGCGACGGTGGCGCCGGCGATGGACTACTCCTCTGTGATCTGGTCGCACGCACGCGGCGAAAGGGAACTGACCTGGTTCAACAGAGCCCAGAAGATGGGAGCACGAGCCATCACAGGCGTCTTCCGGACGGTCTCGACAGCAGTAGCCGAAGCGGAAGCTAGCATTCAAACGGTCTGCGAGCGGCATACACAGGCGGGCACGAGATTATACATCAACATCCAGACTCTACCGAAGACACATCCGCTCGCTACACTCAAGGTGTCAGTGAGCCGAAGATACATGTCACCGCTGAAGAGACTTGTACTAGCACACGAGGGAAGTGGTATTGAGAGGATGGAAACGATTCAAGCTTACGCATCACCACCGTGGCACGATCGTGTGCCGACGGTATGCGACCCCGATCGTGAAGCGGCGATAACAGCAGCCAAAGATGTCAACGATATCATCATCGCGACCAGTGCATCAGACAGAGGAGGGCTTGTGGGCATCGGTGGTATCGTATCCTACAGATCGCCAGGTCAGACAGACAAGATAGTGGCCAGATACTCGGTCACCATAGGCTCGCGAGATGACCAGAACCCATACACGGCCGAGCTAGAGGCGATAGCGATGGCACTGCGATGCATGCCTGACGGTCTACAACGTCGACAGCTTACAGTACTGTCAAGTAGCCAGTCGTCACTCAAGGCGATCGCGCGACCGCGACAGCAGTCCGGACAAGCCACCATCCGACAGATCTACGAGCACGTCGAGCGACTGAGAAAGGGGAACAACAGGGTCAAGATGATCTGGGTACCATCGCGAGATGACGACCTCACCATCGGCCGCGAGGCGAAGAGGCAAGCCCAGAGAGCCACGAGAGTAGAATGCACGGCGCAAACGATGCCATACCAGGCTCGCTCCACTCGGACCAGACTGATGGCAGCGCGGCTGAGCCAGCAACGGAGACTACCCGACAGAGTGGGCGGCTACTCCAAGCGCATCGACCGAGCTCTACCAGGCAAGCACACGAAAGGGCTGTACGACAGTCTAAAGAGACGAGAAGCCGACGTGCTTGCACAGCTTCGTACAGGAATGACGAGGATCAACAGCTACCTGGGCAAGATAGGGGCCGCAGAGTCCGACATGTGTGAGTGCGGACGTGCGCCAGAGACGATGGAGCATTTCCTCTTCTGGTGTGTGAGATGGGAGACGGAGCGTCAAATGATGCGACAGATCGGGCAAAGCATGATGGGACGCCTTTCCTTCTTTCTAGGAGGAAAGGCAGCGTCGGATGGACCAAAATGGGCGCCTAACCTAGAGGCGGTGCGAGCGGCAGTCAGATTTGCAATGGCGACAGGAAGATTAAGTCGAGAGGGAAATTGAAAGGAGCATGGAGAGGGGAAAGCATGACACACTAGATACTAACATTACAGTTAACCACTAACAGCAAACAGCCTCATGTTGACAGACCATGCTTCAGCTGCTGAAGATAGGATGCTGAACACTTGGAGAATAAGTTGGCCTTCAAGCGGGCCTGTCACGCAGAATTCAAGCGAACGGGGCTCGGAAAGGAAACAAGTCGTCAAGAATAGTGGGGCTTTCTTGGGTGATCTGGATGAACAGCGGGGAAACGTAAATAGTTTAGCGTAGCCACTGGCCCTATGAGATTCGTTCTCCCGGGCGTAATAAATTCATTCATTCATTCATTCATTCATGTGCCTTACATAAGATTTGAAGAGGGGTAGCTGTGTACTAGCTATAAATGGACGAACTTTGCCCGCGAAATTCGATGATTGGCTAAGCCAGAGACCCACATGCCCGAAAACAGATGGATCGTGCCCGCGAAATTCAGTAATTGGCTGAGTAGATGCTCCATATATCCACTAGATTCTAATTGGCTGCAATGCTTGGAACCGACGACAAGGTCAGTAACTTCCAAGACGAAACTACCACCAACAAACTAAAAGGACTCGAAGAAATATGAATAAAGCAAGTCTTAAGGTCCTATTGTGTGATTTTATATTATGCTAGTAAGTTTTACACTATATTCAGTGTCTAGTTTGAGTCAGTCAGTACATGATGGTATAGAGCAACGTCAAATCAACTCTACACCCTGGCAACAATCAACCCTACAAGGTTTAAAATGGGTCAATAAATTCAACTCTACAGTACTAGAGTTGATTTGGTCATTAGTTACTAGACAGAACAAGTGCATTGCGTCACGATGTTTGCGGTAATCATTGTAGTAGCGTCGTCTGGGTTGGCACGGACGAAATTTATACAATGCGGTGGGATTTAGTTCAACCTTTGTACAGTAAGTGTTTCATTTAGTAAAGCTGGTGAGCTTTCTAAGTTTCCGATTGACATCTGCCAGGAACTCATGACTGATATAGTTGTCTGAAATACCTTCCCTGGCCCAGTCCGTCCTGTCAATATCAGACAAGGCAACCTCATAGTCTTCGATTCGTCTTCTTTTGCAGCCCCTGACGTCCATGTCGAACGAATCAACAACACTCTGACTAAACACCTGTGAGCCTGAAGACCCTCTGTCTGGGCCATCTCGGGTAGACTGTGATCTCTTAGTCGGATCACCGCCGGATGGATCATCTGGTCTTGGTGTTATGGGAAAATCACTCCGTGACGATAATGGTGTGTTTGCACCTGAAGTACCTGTCTGACTTGCCAATGGCGGAGCGATGAGATCTTCAGAAGGCATCTTGGCTGCCATATTCTCAATACAACACATGTCATAGTGATGACGGAGAGCATTTCGATCGACATCTGGAGGCACACGGGCCTCCATGCCATGATAATCCATGAAGATATCGTAGGGAACGAATGCGCGAATGCGAAGTGTTTCAGGATGGATTGAGAATAATCTGGCGTCAAAGGCCTCATGTAAATGACTCATCAAGAGGAGACCATTAGTGGCGGACCATGTCTGCATCCACGCATCCCGGAGTCGTCGGCGACTGAGCTCAGAGCTTTGGCCATCTCTTGAATCAGGATACAGGTGATAATGCTGCTGCGGAATTATGTGACATGCTTGGAGACCGGGTCCAACAGCTGGTGTCATGCACCAGGACCGGCCTTTTCCCGATACAGCACAACGGGATGCCATTACAAGACACGACGACCTAAACTGAGTCATGATTTGTCGAGCGTACTCGTGGTTGATCTCGTCCATGTTCGGTGGGGCTACAATCGATGCAACATCCTCTTCTTGATGTTTAGTTGGTGATGCGGAACCAGAAGCGCGTCGTTTTGGGGATTGAGAACTGGTACGTGCTCTAAGAGTTCGTCGAAAGGGCATTATCGCAATTCGAGGATCAGATGACGGCTTCTTTGGTGGCAAATAACGAGGTTCGGGACAACGGGTTGGACGAGTAATATGTGTTGCGCATCGAGCTGGAAAGGAGACTAAGTATCAGTACGATACAGGAAGAGTTGGGGCTGTTGCTGTTGAAGACTCACCGTTTAAATGAGCATTCAAAGGTACATCAGAAGGGAGATTGCATGCTGAATGGCGCACAAGATGATACCGTACAACGGCTCGTTCTTGGAAGTCAGGGCATACAAGGCTGGGGACTTGCAGGTCTCGATGTTCGTTGGTCACCAAGCGAGGAGATTCAGATAAAGAATTGTCTCGGCTGACCAAGCCAAAGGCAATGTCATCCCAAGGGTCCTGTGTCTGACTGCCGTCGTTATTTTCTTGGAGGCGCATGGCATCAGGGAGCTCGAAACAAAGACGAAGTTCATCAACAACATCGCGAAAGGTTAAGAAACCAGTATCGTGACTCTGAAAAATACCAGAAAAGTGGAACGCATTAACGTCTGCAAGAAAGTACACATTCCAGCCATGCGCGCGCATTTGCGGCGTGACCGCAGCACTCGACATTGTTGAATTGGTATTGTTGTTTTGTTTTGTTTGCCCAAGTGAAGCGAAGCGAAGCGCCATCTGTAGGGAGCTTATCGATAAGCTATCGCTGATAAGACTGTCTGACCTAGCAACCGATAAGTACCTGGGTCCTGATGAATTATCTGCACTAAGCATTCTTGTCTCTGGGATGGCATCTGAAATCATTAAAAAATAAATCCCACACTGTACATATATGTTCTTGTACTCCGTCATATATTATGCGTGAGAGAAGCAAGAGTGAAACGCTGGATCTGTTGGGTCATAAATGCTAGGCCTACTTTTAGGTTGAGGATTCGCTACCTGTGACACGGTAGGCATGAATGAGCTGACTAGCAAAATGCGCTATTCCGTAGTAGTAAATGTAACGCTTGACGACCAAGTTCCACTATTCCATAAAAAGAAATGTAACGTCCCATCTTCGCAATATTACATGGCATGCCATAACTGCAACGTTAGTTGAAATTGAATTAAGCTTGGTTTGGAAAATCAATTCGAACCCTAAAGAAGAGATCGTAGTTTTATTTGGTCGAAAAATGTGCTGGTGGCTTTGAACCCTAAGTCGAATCTGCCTACTGGAGTAGGTGAGACTACGTTTGATTGGAGAAAAATATTGGGTACACGTGACGTAACCGCGAGGGTCGCAACACCGTCCATCTACCCGTTGGCTCATGCCGCGAGGCGGGGCGAGCCAACTAAGCAAGCTCAGTTGGGCCCAAAAGCGTGAGACGGCACAAAAGTGTGAGACAACCGAAGGGCCCGGTTTTTGGTGCTGTTTGCGGCATTTCCTGTTCTTCAACACTCTCATCAGGTCAAAAAATGTGAAAATTGCTGGAATCATAGAAATGAAGCTTCTTGTGATAATATATTTGCTATTGACTGTATATGACCGGGCGAAATGACTGCTGCGGCGCCCAAATGGCTTCCTAATTGAGAACGACTTCTCATGCATTTCTCACGCAATTTGGGGGTATTATTGTTCATCGTAAAGTGCCTGAGTGGCCTCCAAGGCTTCGGCTTCCTCTATCATCCGATTGATGAAGGCATCGTCATACCGGGCGTGGCGTTGAGGCGGGCATGGTGTTGAGGGTATCGTTGGAAGGGGGGACTTGCGGTCTAGTAGGCAGGGTGGCGATGAGGGCATCTCGAGGTCATCTTCATCAGATAGATCATTATCTTCATCCTCATCCTGATCGGCCGGCGCTTGTGTGAGCGTGAAATCGACGGTATCATCGCTGCAGAGAAGTCGTGATAAATCGGCTGACGAAAGGGGCTTATCTGTAAAGCGTGCTTTGCGAATAGCCTCGCGGGCTTCCGGGGCAAGCTGGGTATCGATCGTAAAGAAATCCTCCTTCTTATTGAGTTGAGAACGTATCTCAGCTCGTGAGGCGTCATATGAGGCATATTCAACATCCTTTCCGGTGTGTTCGAGCCACTGTTTAAACTGTAACCTCTTTTCAACGCCGTTGACGATAACCTCCTTCTTCTTCCGCCACTCATCTCTTATCTCCTCCATCTGCCGGATTGCAAAAGATCGAAGATTCCGAAGCTGAAGTCGCTGTTGTGCCTTATTTCCTGCATTTACATCCTCAGTATGCTGTTCTCGAAGCTCTTCTAAGCTCACATTGTGAATATATTCTCCTACCGGTTTTGCTCGCTTGCCGCGCTTTCTTTGGTGATATCTCTTCTCGATACGCCCTTGGAGATCTTCAACGTGATTCCTCACGATATCTTCAAGCACAATAGCTTCACTGACGATCTTCCGGACCGACTCCAGTCCCCTGAGCGTTGGGGAGCTCAGAATATCATGATAGCGGTTGCCGATATCTCTTGCTGTATCAGAGGCCAAAGGGAACCGATTTTCCGCCGGTAAAAGCGAAGATAAAGCCGGATCAATAGCCTTACGCGTCTTCAGCTTCTTTTTTAGAAGATAGCTGACTGCAGGCACCTCGGTGGGCGGGAAGATTCCTGACTTTTCGAAGCCTGTGATAATATGGGCCGGCGTGAAGCCTTCATCAAAGATCTCCTAAGATAACGAGGATTAGTATGTGAAAAGCGGGGTATTTGAGAGAAGGTTAAAGCTGATTATACATACCTTGAAGGAGTCGGCAAAGTCACGGCGGTTGAAGCTCAAATTTCCCTTCCGCAAAGCATCTCGCAGCCTTTTTTGGTGTGCATTCTTTAACCACTGAAAAACACCAAGATCCATTGGCTGAAGCATGTGAGTTGAATGAGGAAGAATGAAGGCAACGAGGATATTAAATTTTATACAGTATTCTCGAAAGGCGAAAGAGCCGTGACCGGAGAAGCCGTCGATAACGAGCAACCGCCACACGAGATCCTCTTCAGCCTTTCCTTCCGTGCCCGGAGGCTTATCATATGAAGCGGCAGCATTAGAAGGGCTTTTTAGGTGCTCGTTACACCCAAACCACTCTTCAAAATCCAGCTGACGATGTTGAACCGCTGCAGACTTATCCCAAGACTTCCGGTTAAAGTCTCTCGCCCACTCGAGTGTTATATCGCTATTCGAGAACGCTGTATCTGATTGTGCAAGCCGCATCTCGAGATCGCCTTCTATATTCGCCCACTCGAGCGTTGGAAAGGCTTTGAAGATAAGCCACGGCGGAGTGGTCTCTCCGGCGGCGTTGCCTGTACCGATCACGGTACAAGTCTCTCGATCATTAGGGGAATATACCTCTGTTGCCGCCTTCTTATTGGTACGTACAACGAGGCACTGTACTCGCTCTCGCAGTATTCCGACTCTAATACCTGCTTGATCAGCATTCCAGATTTCCGAGGCGCCGATTCCGTATCTCGTGATAACCTCATCGAGCCGCTTGAACCACTGCTTCGTCTCCTCCACGCCGGCTTCCTCATACTCATAGCGCGCCGCTTCCTTCGCCTTCAATATCGAGGTATCAAGCTCAGGATGATCGTCACGGAAGCGCCTGTACCACATCTTCCCAACCGGCTTGGCGTCAGCATCACGACGGCTTCTTATGGTGTTAACTGCATCCACAATCTCGCTTTTAGAAGCTGGAAGACCGGACTTCTGCATCCACATAACGAAGCTCACGATAGCCTCATCTTCATCATCCGAAAGAAGTCGCGGCCGGCCCATATTTGGCTGAATAACTAGCTCATAATCAAGGGTATTAGCAGCTTCAAGCTGCTTAATAATCCGAGCAATAGACGGCCTCTTAGAGCCGGGATATCGTCGTTCAGCATCGCGGAGAGAGCGAGCCTTCTTTGGCCCGTTGGAAGCATCACGAGATAAGCCCTTTTGGAGTCGTTGGCGTGAAATAACCACTGCCTGAGCAGCTTTGATGTTAGGTATTGACGGCATAATGCAGGTGGACAGAAATAGTACTTTTTTCACTAATTGGCGTCTAGATTTGCATGAATATCATATAGAAAATCAATGAAATTCGCGACAGCCGGCGGTGAGGGGTTGTCTCACACTTTTGTGCCGTCTCACGCTTTTGGGCCCAACTAAGCTTGCTTAGTTGGCTCGCCCCGCCTCGCGGCATGAGCCAACGGGTAGTATTACTGCTCTTTTCTCAAGAAAAGAAAGGAGACAACATGGAAAACACCCCAACTAGAAATATACTGTATCATCCTAGTCGCGACCACTGCTATGGCGTTCCATTTCCTATAAATAACAATCACCATACTTGAAAGGTTCTATCCTCGGCTGCCTGCAGCCAAACCCACTTTTTCCTTTCACATGTTGGCGCATGCCTCGACCAGCATCCCAAAGCATCTTTGTACACAGTTGGTTGCACGTCATTTTCCCGACCTGAATCTTTTGCTTCTGGACTTGTGACACTAGCCATTCTGATCAACCCAGCCCGCTCATAGTATCCGTTGCCCTCTTGCAAAACGAGAATGATGGTGTTCTTTTCTTTTGAACTCGTACCACTCTCTAGTATCATGGCCGGAAGAGAGAACTTCTTTTTCTCAGCAAGGGATTCATGGTCAGGATAGAAAAGAGAATATGCGGTAATGTTGTCGGTGAACCGAAGGGCGGCCCAGATTCCATTCTGGAGGTCCTGCGTCCAATCTTCCTTGTGGTTGTCCCAGTCGATGAACTCGAATGACACATCTATCACCATCCCTGTTAACTGAATGAAAGGTTTCAACCTCGGCCGCTCAAAAAGCCTTCGCCTTTTGTACACATCGATATGTATGATCTCTCCAGTCAAGGTTGCTAATTCAAGTTTGTACTCTGGGTTGTCGCGGCTCGTTAATTTCAATCTCCCCCGCCAGCCTGTCCATGACCAGCTTGGAAACTTCCTGACGCGAGTTGCGGGCTTCAGATGATACCATACATTTATCATGTGAGGCTCCTCATCATGTATCGGATTTCCCAGAAATTGACCCCAGGAGTATTTCGCCTCGTAGTAGCTGAGGATACCCAAAAAGGCATCTAGGGAATCTTCTTTCCTCGTAAGTTGCTTGGCACTGTATCCCATGATGTGATCTCCTATGGTTTTACGGCTTGTGTCTGGCGGTTTTATCTTTAACGGTTGAATGTCTTCAAGTACTCTGCCCGATTTGATATGCAACGCCTCCATAGAGATACTCAGAGACTCCAGGCAAGTCATGTTGTTGCACTGAAAAACGACTTGCTCGTTGGTGAAGAAGATCCTCCTCCGGGATAAGAATCCTTCCTGGTATGTCCAACCCCTTTCGGCCCATTTAGTGGACTGAATTTTCTCCCTGGGTGGTTTGCCAAGGCAGCGAAATTGCATGTTATCTATTTGCAGCGGTGTTTTTTGTTGATCGCGCGGTGCAGTCACCCCAGCTAAGCCATCCCCAGAGTCCCTCCCGGCTGCAGCAATGATGGTGAAAGAGGCTTGGGAATAGATCTTGTCCATCATCTCAAATTCTTTCTTCTTCGAATTTTCTGATTGCTTTTGGTCGATGCACTATGAATCATCAGCAGGCGGCAAATAGTAAATAACTGGCTATTCAACGCACATGTCGATCGACCCATAGATACTTATAACCCAATCTCTTTGTCACTTCAATACTATCATTGATGACTGGAGCCGTTGATTCGCTTATACCTGACTGCTTTTTGTCATCTTCTCCCCAGACATATGAGAGAGCTGCATATTCCTGATTCGTAGGAAGTGATACAGGTTTGATAGGCTCTCCGAACTGGTAAGAAATGCAGTCTATGACTTTGAAAGGCTGAAGCTGAGTCTTATCCTTTGATGTGCAAGTGTCATCGTGGTTTTCATTGCAGTAGGTGATCCAAGACTTGATTTGTTCATACTTAATGGTTCTAGGCCAGGGTTGAGAAGGCAAAAGGCTGGAAACCGGCTCTAAGGTTGGTTTGGTAGGTTCAACAGCTATGAGACTGCCCATGACTTTATCTATTTTCGTCTCTTTCTTTTCTTTCCTCGAGTCGAGACGTAGTAGAACTGTATCAGTAAGTTTGAGCTTCGACAATCGAGCCGCCGTAAAGCCTTTGAAAAGCCAGCCAGCTGATAGAGCATGTAGAAAGGTTCGCGAGTCATCCGATTTGAGTATTGCAAGTGATTGGCAGATACAACAAGAAGACGATGCAAGCTCTTGCTGAGATTCGGGTACTTCTGCAACACAGTAGTATTTCTTATTGGCAAGCTTCTGAATCATAGCCGACCTTGATAGTGTGCGGCACCGGTCACAACACCTGCCAAGATCTGGGGTCTGATCAAGTTTCCTTCGTTTGTTGGGAAAATTCGACATCCTGTAGAGGTGGAGGGGAGCTTGAAGGTTCACAGGGATGAGAGTTGTTAACGGGAAACTATACAAGTGAACGTGAGGATATGTTAAGTTTAGGAACATAAGGTCAGCACCTCGAAGTCGCGCTTCCAAATCATCCGTGACCCCGCATTGCAACCGCATTCTCATGCATGCCGCGTATGTTGTGATATCGAATCAAGAGCACTGGCTGTTGCGTCACGTGCTGTTCAACTGTCAACTCATAACAATGAGCTGAACTGATTCAGATCTTCCTGGGCTACCAGGACGTAATTTTTACTGCAATAAATCGCTGGTAAAGACAATAATTTCGTTTCTTAGTCCTTCAAAAGCAGTATTTGAGTTTAACAATTAACAGGTTTAGGAATGCAACTCCAACTTTTATTAGTAATACATATTAATAATAACGTACATTATGGGACGATTGATTCACGCTAGCCAAATTAGGGAATCGTCACGCTCTTTAAGAACTGTACTGATCCACAAGAGGAAATCGTCACGGCCAAGCGGTGACGGCATGGTTTTCTCGAGTTTAACCAGTCGCTACAACAGAAATACAAATCTAATCATTAAAAAAATATATCTTCATACTTTCCAATGACTAAGTTTTCGGAAAGATTATATAAGATAAGAAATCTTGGTTGAAGTCTTGAAAACCTAAGTGCTGATTCCCTTCTGGATTAATGGATACCGAATCGATAATCAGATCTATCAAATAGCCGGTTCCTTCCCTACTTCGAACCAACTGCTGGCTCTGCCGTGATCAAAGAGGCGCTGACAGGATACCCCCGTTGTCCACGGCAAGTCTCGAGGTAGTTCGGCTTTTCGCTTAACATTACCTCCCTTTGTCCAATCATTTTGCCATCTGTGTTTTTGCCGACAATGTTTTTGCATATTTCCTAGTTGTCGAGTAACATAGCCACAGTCATTGCACCGAAGACCGTCATGTTTCGGCGCTTCGATGAAAGGAAGTGGCTTAGTTTCCGGCGGTGGGAATCGAAAGCCCAGCAGGTCATCTTGTTTTTTGAGTATCCTTGGAATAGTGCTAACTATGGAAATAATCTTCGCCTTCTCGCCTGCCGAAAGGCTATACTGATGTCTTCGATGCAAGAGATGATTCCGGATTCCATCAGCCAGCACTGCATACTTGCAGATACTACATACCACCAAGCTAAGCTGCTCCAAATAGACAAATGGCCCAGCAGTCAAAACTGGTCGGTCCATGGGGGACTCTGCACATTCTTCAAGCACACGTGACGCAATCGTGTCACACGGGATGTGTTCCTCGACAACATTAGTAGCACTTGCTGGGCTACTGCTACGTTCTTCTAGCCGTTCAAGCCGTTGACACTGACGTTTCTCAGATGGCTCGGTCGACGGCACACATGATGATCCCTTGTCATGCAGCCTCTTCGATGGAATCAACTCCCTACCTGGTCTGACTTGGTGAGTATCCTCAGTGGTTTTGGCGCTGACGAATTCCTCTCCATCTTCTATGCTCAGAAACCTATGCCAATCGGCCGAGATTCTCGCATATATTCGCAGAAGCGCTGGTTGTAACTGATCCGGGAAAGCGCCGTCGAGTCCGTATGTGGAATACCTCTGCATCGGCCTGTGGCCGCTCTGCCACGCAAAAGCAGCATCTTCACTAGCTGTATTTGTAGTATCGTCGAATCTGTTGAACCCAGATGCGGCCTCACGGACGTGCTTTTCTGTGATAGCAATAGAGAGCTGCCGATATAACTGGACTCCAATCTCGCAGGGAATGCCAGGGACTATCCTGCTTATCCGCTTGAGTTCTTCACTGAAGGTTTTTGTCGACCAAGAGCTATCTCTCGAATATCTCGAGATGGGAGCAAATAATAAAGTGTTCGTAGATTCGTGATAGAAACATTTGCGCAAGATGGTGTAAGCGACAGGTCGAATATACACAAGATAGCGGAATAGTAGACGGGCGACTGGTGGAGAAAAGAATCGTGCTACTTGAAACTCATTGTTCGTTGTAAGGCGTGCTTTTTGGTGCCGGGTGATTGAGAACAAACTCATCCCATATATTCCTATACCTCGTAGCCGTGATGCTGTATTGCAGTATTCTATAGTTAAAAGCTCGGAAATTCTCGCTGCCTGTCCACTATCCAGATAGCAAAGAACCATGATAGTCTTCAAGAAAGCATCATGGGCATCGAGATATGCTTGTGCTGCTTCAGTGTCCCAGAGGTTTTGGCCTTGACCTCGCGACTTAAGCATACCATCAATCGAAGAGGTACATGCTCTCATGAATAGATCTAGATATGCATCGTCCAGCCCATTGGCCGGATCGGTCACAAAAGAATAGCCGAACTTCGCTGTCGACAGCCGGTCTCGAAGGCGGCTGAGATCTGGGTCGGCCGGATCCCAGTCAAACATCAGCTGTTGGCACTGGATGGTAGCTTGCCTCAGAGCTTCGCGGGCAAGGCCACGAAAACTCGTCATAGATAAGTGCGAGCATCCATCCCAGGATAAAACTTGGTTGTCTTCACTCCAGTGAAAGTGATAGACTGGTCCTTCACTTCGACCCAACGCACGGCCATAGGACAGGAGACTGAGAAATTCCCCAAGGGGAGACATGGTGCCATCACACATCTTTTCTGTGCGGACGGGCATCAGTCTCCTGAGATGCCCATAGGGGGGCCTAGCTGGAATTGCCGCATACGGGTGAGGAAAACGCGGTAAAGTCATCTCGAGGAAGATCAAGCGTGTGCAGTATATGAGTCTCGATAGTACGGGCGTGAACTGGTGAGGGCGGAGATACTCATCGCCTGTCGGCCTTGACAGGCCTCGTACGGCACTAAAATATACGAGTAAAGAAGAGCTTGCTGTTCCATCTTCAAAGTCCTCGATAGCCATACTGTAACAGAGTTCAAGTACGACATCGCCACAAGGATCTAATCTGGACCCTTGATGCTCAAGAAGTGCAAGGGACTGGTTTTCTGTTACTGACACCTCATCAGAGTAACTAGATTCCTGCTCATGCCAGGGGTTGATCTTCTCCTCCTTTTCCCTGGTTCCCCTGACGTCTTCGTAATCACTCTCATCCCCATCTTCGCTGTCTTCTTCTTCCTCCCCTACTTCTTCTTCTTCTTCATCTTCATGAGAGTCTTCCATACGGGGCAGACCTGTAGGTGGTCGATTTTCCCATGCTGGATCTGACCAAAGTTGCTCCAGCATTTCGCGCTGGACCTCCGATAAGCCTCTCCCTATTATAGAAGGGGTCACAGATTCTGGTAATTGTAGAACTCGAAACCAGAAGCAGAGACAGCGCTTGAACTCTTTCCGATATTGTGATTCAGAGGCCGATCGCATGACGAGCTCGAAGGGCGCCTTGTATGGGCGGTCGGAAAATCTGCCTCGTAGCCACCTTCGCACGCTGACATCGGTATGCATCACCGTATCTGCGCACCGGTCGAAGAGACGATCCAGTGCTTGCACAATTAAGGCAAGCTTACACTCATCTTTTACTGGACTGCAAATTTGTTCCCCATCGTAAACGCCTATCCAAAAGGGCTGACCGGTTGTCAGAGGCACCTCCGAAAGGGTTACAAGCATGTCGCGTCGTGCTTGACTAAACGTTTCGCCACAGCGAGTACGCCGCATCCAGTTAGTGAGTAGCTCTTTCTTTTCAAGAATTTCACCGAAACTAGGTGAGCATTGTTGCTCATCCAAGCGGCCGCGCTCCTCCGAGACCAATTTCCGGGCAAATTCTTTGACAACGTCCGGAACTGCCTGTACGGGTTGATGAGAGCCCTTTTTCGGTGATTTTTGATTGTCTGTGGTCAGGACGATCCATGATCTCTGAATGTCGTTGGCCTTCCAACTTTGAAAAGTAAGACCGTCTCGGATATGATCGCGTAACCATCGCTTTCCCCTTGCACTTATGCCATTTATCTCCCGTGTATGTTCTTTCTTCAGATGGCGTGATAGTATATCATCACTTGTGGACCGCAAATTGCAGTGCTTGCACTCCGCTCCAGTCTGAAGGGCTAGGAATGGATGCTGTGCAGATCCATCTGGTCGCTTCGGCAGCTCATCCAGGCCAGGAAGGTGCAGAGAATTGACGAGGGCATTGAGCTTCTGCCGACGATTTTTAGATATCCCATGTTTGTCTTTGAGATGGCGTCCGACGCGATCGTCGTCTGTCTTTAGGGCGAAACCACAGGGTATACATATGATAGCTTGGTCTAGAATGTCGTAGTGAAGCTCTAATCTGTTGAGCACCTGAACTTGACTTGGCGTGATGTTTTCCTGATGAAGACGGTTTTTTGAAGGCGCTGAAGTAGACATATTGAAAAGATGAGATGCCTGGGGGAGAAACTGCTCCAACTCAATCGGTGACCCATTAGCTACAAGTGAGAAACGCAACCGTCCAGGAGAGAGCAGACTTGAAGTCAAATTAACTAATTATTTTCGTTACCTATGATTGGCTCTTGCCTACGCGCAACGGAATCAGCATGGGTGGCACGGATCACCGTGACATGAAACGGGCCCCGTTTCGCGATTTCGTAAACATGACTTGGATAGTAACGGGGCCCGTTACGAGTTTTGGAAATCCATGTCGTTTTTTAGACTGTTGATTGGCCTATAACCCGTAACGGGCCCCGTTACCGACAAGTATACTAGAGTAGAATCATTAATGCAATAGCAACAGAGATCCTGCTCATGAAGACGGCCCTTCTTTCTTGCCGCCATAAGACAACACTCAAGGCAGGGTTTGGGGCGTCCTTTGCCATGCCGACATTCTCATCTTGACAATGCCAATTTGATGCGTTTCTGCGGCTATGAGAAAGGGAAACGGAAGAAAAGAGGAAGAGGTAAGAGGAGAGAAATTTATAGTTGAACGAGTGGAGGTTGACTAAGGTTTACTATCAAGGAGTAGTGGGATGACCCTAAGATTAGGATGGGATGTAGGATGCTGAATTGGAGAGGGCCATGAGTTTGGATCCTGTGGAAATAGATATAGCCAACTCTTTGTCTCTTTCTTCCAAGGCATACCATGTGACTAGATGGTTGAGGTTAGAAAGAACAGGTAGCAACATAGACTGTGGGAGATGGCATGGCCTTGCCGGGAATATGACAGAATCCTTATGGTATTTGCCTAGGCCTCCTGAATTTTCTTACTGGGCTACTTCTCAAGTATTTACATATCTTTGTCATAAGCTGAAGAATGCGGAAAAGGATGTGATAGAAGACTCTCTTTCATAGTCCATACTAAGGAAGCAACGATAAGGCAAGAAGAAAAGGGAAATTCAGCTAGCGAAACAGTACCCCTTTCTATTTACGCATACTGCCTTCTCCCTCGTCAATAGAGGCTCTCATTACACGACAGAGTTAGGTCAGCTATATACTGCAGCGTTAAATCTCAGCACACTACCCATTAGTGTGCAGGTTTGCTAGAGCCTTGACCATAATGATGTCGGTAAGGCTTGGATGAAATAGCTGGTTTACTTGCCTCGGGGCCGACTAGTCCCTCCAGGTCTTCATTTAGTGTTAACAGGTAGCTAGGTCCGGTATAGATGGCGTGATAGCAATCCATACCTAGGCCGGGACCCAGGAACTTGAGGCATGCTATCAGCAGCTGATCAGGGAGGTGGCGGAATCGAGAAGATGACGGTATTCTGACCTTGCTCTTTTTCAGCCTCAGTGCCCTGGATATACTGCGTGTAGTACTCGTGGGCAGCCTTCTGTAGTGGGGACAGCTCTGATTCGCCCTACAGGACCAATGTAGCAATCATAGACCTCGACGAGCGATATTACCCGCGGAAATTGTGGAGGATGCTGGCCTCGCCTATTAGCTGACCACCCTGGAAGAAATTCATAGAGGCCCAAATAGTATTGTGAGTTCTAGCCGCATCGAAATTTATCTTTCATAGGGCATTCCTTGGCAGATAATCAAGATTGGTCATGTCGACAGCAGTCCATTAACTTGGTCGTGGCGTGAGAAGCCATTCGGAATCACATTAAGCTTTGACTCAAGATTTCCTTCACCTCGATTAGACGCTTTGTTTAGGATATCAACAACCAGCACGACTCACAAGAAGATGCCACCAGCCTTAACTAGCAGTTCATCCCGGATGTGTATAAAAGGATAATGGCTTGCGGCCGGCAACTATTATATCATCGCGGCTTTGGTGGTATCAGTATTCATAGCCTTTCAGTTTTTGATGGGGTTTAGCTGGCGAAAGAAACCCGGTATCTCGAGAGTGCAGAGCTTCTTCTGTTATTGGATGTCATCACCAAGGGGGCTTGATACAGTAGTAACTAGTGGTGGCAGGAGGTGAGAGACTAAATCTGAGGGATTTAAATTCCATCCGTCGACTGCCTATGAGACCGGCGCAAAATCTTTCCAATTACCTTCTCCACTAGCTCGTCAATATTGTGAACATTAAATCCCTCCTTAAACTGTATATCATCCCAAACGACATCCTTCCGCTTACTATCCTGCAAAGAATATTTGCCTCTGTTCACAAAATATAGGTAAACGTTTCCACGAGGATCGCCTGAAGACGGTGAATGGCTTGAATTCTTCAGAGTCCCAACCCAATATCGTTCATCCTACAGTTGCAGTCGCGATCTCTTTTTGGATGTTGCCCGCTTCAAGCGAGTACGCCGAGTACGTGGTGCTTTTTCACAGAAAACTTAGCTTTTCTTTCTCAAATTGGGTACTTGGGCGCTCACGATGCCGGCGGCGAGCCACCTTACTCGAGGGTATACGAGTGGATCTAGGCATATGTTCAAGAAACGTATCATGAAGGGCCAAATTCAAGCAGCTGCCACAAAGCGGTGAAGTAACGACAGATAAATAGATGGAGGTCATTACGCTCGGGCGAACGAATCCACTAGGTACGCTAAGCCGTTTACGATTTCCCCGCATTAATCGGTCTACAGTCTAGGTACGCAGATAGATAGATAGATTTTAATACGCCCGGGAGAACGAATCTCATAGGGTCAGTAGGTACACTAAGTCATTTACGATTCCTCCGTATTGATCCAATCTGCACAAAAGAAAGCCCTACTTCTCTTCTTGAGTCTTTTCCGTTCAAGCCTCGCTTGACTCTGCTTGACAGGCCTGCTTGTGACTGAATAGGTAAATGAGACTCTGCATGGTGAGGATCCTAATCCTGCGCATTGGCTTCTCGAGCCTCGACTGCATAAACAACAGTAGAAGGCTAACACAGTCACCATGATCAAACCTTCCTTCCCTGGGTTGGGAAGAGACAGCTGAAAGATTGTTGTTGAGGTAAATCAGGCTAGCCATCTTAGAGACTTATACGAGATCGATGAGTATAAGATATACTAGTCTGAGCAATGAGGCAGAAACTCGCCTAAATCTACACATAAAATAACCCCAAGTAACTATCCCATCGAGTGCTAACTGACGCCAGATACATGAAGATGCATGGCTGCAGCCAATCAGCGCGCTACTAAGAAAATTTTGACCCAATCAGAAACCGCACCCTCTCGGTACTTCTATTTACTAGATAATTTGCGTGTGAAAGTAGTACCAGCAATTGTCCGAGTTACATAGAGAGACATTGCACTCATAGCAACC
>JAATHB010000346.1:0-13482 GCA_014822075.1 Fusarium buharicum | reverse complement strand
CTGGCCGGTAAGATGGCTGGATGGTTTATCTGCATGCTGCATCGAATGTAACGCTATGTAACAAAACCCCGGGCAGCGTGGGTGTATTATTACACGCTTACGAACCCCATCGCCTGTTGACCAAAGCGCTATCAAGGCTACAGTAATTCCTGACTTGACGATGTAAGCTAGTCAGACCAACAAGGCAGGTCACAGTACTGAGGCTAAATCATAGGATTTGATCAGAATCATTGGATGCTATACCCTGTCAGTAGGATGCTGCACCTTGTAAAACGTTTTTCTTTGGTGGATTAGCCGCCGGGGGTATTTCACACTATTGACAGTATCACACCGTCTAAACGGTGTAGATGCGTATCGTAATATAGCTTGGATCTGAAGGATGCGGCGTAGTACATTATTCCTGCCAGCTGAAGACTGACCTTCCGTTTTGGGCAGTGTGAGCTAGCGGAGTACTTGCTAGATCGACGTTAGTTATGTGGATCTCATGTTCCAACTATTGGTTGATTCTTTTCGCATTCGATTTGCAGAATATCACTCTACAGTCATCGATGCGTCTACATGCGTAGGACAAGGGCCGTAACAAGTTGCGTTGGCTGTCCTTGAATTTGGTTTGACAATCTTATAAAGTTTTGCTTAGAAAACGGATTAGTATCCAAAACAATACAGCCCTATACGCACAAAGCCGATCTCCGCAACCAACACACTGCCATTGTTACTCTGTTACCGACAGTCGGGAACGGACGCTCAGTTCGATCTAATCTAGATCAGAGTTCATTTTCAAAGTGACGGCTTATAACAATAACCCGACACATCCTATAGCTACTATGTCGACGGCTAAGCTCAAGGCCTTACTGCCGCAACATCTCCCATTTCCACTCCTGAGCAAACTTGACGATATTGGAAGAGGAGTAACTCCTTTGGAACTTACCCCTCCGGACTCACCGACTTCAAAGGATGAAGCTGAGGACAATGATATACAGTCCATTCTCGAGGTCATGTTGGAGTACGCAGACAGGGTCTCGGAGATGATCCAGAAATCTGACGCCCAAGAGGAGGGTTCTCACCTTGAATTGCTGAGAACCCTGATTGAGTATGTGGATCAAACTGTATTGGCTTCGAGAAACATCCATACGGTAGTTGCGTCTTTTTCCATTCCAGACTCACAAAAGTCAGCGCTATTGTATTCTTACTACGAGGCATTGCACGCTGCCCAAGTCAGCCCTGGTCGACAAAGGACAGGTCTCTTTGGATCAACATACAGTGAGACCAAAGCTATCCCAACTACGATATACACGGTCTTTGGCGGCCAGGGTCTGAGAAGCAATCCTATTGAAGAGCTCAGCGATCTTTTTCAGACGTACCCTTCTTTGTCAAGAGATTTAATCCAAGACTCGACTACATTGATGTTACAACTCTTAACAACTGATGCCAGCGCCAATCAACTGTTACCCCAAGGACTCGACATTCTCTCGTGGCTACAAGATCCTACTCAAGTTCCCGCCTTGGCGTACCTGGGCTCTGCACCCGTCACCGTTCCTCTAATAGGACTTGTTCAGCTCGCCCACTATGAAGTCACTTGCAAGACTCTGGGGCTCACCCCGGGTCAGTTTCGCAGCCGCATCTCAGGAACAACGGGACATTCTCAGGGCATCATCACTGCAGCTGCAACGTCAGTCGCAGACGATTGGCCATCGTGGCGAAAAGCCACTCTTGCCGTGATGGCAACGTTGTTTTGGATTGGTATCCGCACTCAGCAAGTCTGGAATGCTCAACACGATAATAAGGGTATTTCAGAAGCCATGATGCAGGACTCTGTGGATCACGACGAACGCGCACTATCCCCAATGCTGAGCGTTCGAGGACTTACGAGGGAGCATCTGCAGACATGTATTGATGCTACGAGGCGATACCTTAAAGATGGTGGACGTTGTTTGGCGATTTCCATGGTAAATGGGCCGCGGAACTTTGTTGTCTCAGGACCTGCCAAATATTTGTATGGACTGAATCTGCAAATCCGCAAGAGGAAACAAATCGTCATCCAGGACAGCCTCGACAAAGCCGATATTGTAAGTAGCTTCCTGGATGTGAGCGTTCCCTTCCACACGGGTTGGTTGAAAGAGGCGATACCCATGATCCAAGATGATATCAATCATCTCCAGCTGCAACCAAATGCTACGACATTGCCCATTTTCAGTACTGAGGATGGACAAGATCTCGGCCGCCAACGTGACAACCTGCTGCCCAAGCTAGTGGAATTGGTGGTGTGCAGGGGTCTTGACTGGGGTAAAGCCACGGCATCGGTGTACCCTCAGCCTACCCTAGGCACTCAAACAAGAACACACAAGGTGCTTGATTTTGGGCCCGGTGGCATTCATGGCATCAATTCTCTTTCTCCCGCTGTTGATGGAATTCATACCATATTGGTTGGTACACTGGCTGGGAAAAGACCTGCTGTAGGGTATAAAGGAGAGTTGTATGGATAAAAGAAAGTGAGCCACAGACGATGACTGTAAATTTGTCGCTTAGTTGCGAATGATTTGCTCGATTATATGGTAATTGCACTTATTATTATCTAGAGACAATCAGTATAACAAAACCCTAAGCTTTGATGACGAGACGTCAATTGTTTCTGCTAGATTCACCGAGTTGTGACGATAGTTGTGAGCCCAATTTTCTCTATTATCTCGTGACAAGGGCCCTTGTTCTTGATGTGCAGTGGTCTCGTTCACACGAGTTCTACATGAACAGGAGGTAGAAAACCAGTTCGGGCAATTAATTCTGGTTCCACGTTCCTCTCAAATCCACCAGATACGATGTAAGTTTCTCACAGGTATCCCTGTCGATACAGCACCCGTCAATTGAGGGCCCTCGCACACTTACGGAACTGCACTCATATCTCGATTAGTCGATCAAGTTACGTTTTATGCGTGCTCCTATCACTGAAGTTCTTTTTCACTTGCACATACTCTATTAAGTTTAGTCGAAGGATCAGAAAATCGCCTCCTACTAATCACTTTATGCGAAGTATCTGGACCAGAAGAAGCAGGTCTTATATTTGATCTAGCTATAAATAGAAGGTTACATTTGGAGGATTCTGGCCAAGACATAGGCTATCGGAGTTTGACCTCAACACCCTGGTCATCCCTCAAAGTGAGAACGTGGTGGTTGCCGGAGTATAGCCATTCCTTCGGAGCCAGGGCTGTTTGTTAAGTGCCGGATAAGGCTCATGAGTGTCAATCACTCTCTGTAATGTCGAGTCCCGAACAGTACCATAGACTTCGACTCATGGCGTGCCGCAACGACGATACTTTTGGTCCCATAGTCCAAGGGTGCCGGGGTAATTTCGATTTTACCCTCCAATTCGAGGAGATCTTCTTCTCCGTTGTGCCATCATGCCTTTTCCTTATTTTGGCTTTTGTACGTTTGTTACAGCTGTCTAGGAAGCCCAGTATCGGTGTTGTCACTGCCTTCTTTTACGCAAAACTTGTAAGATCTATTCCTGCAACTTAGTTTAGATCGAGGAGTCCTCACACTAAGCACCAGGCTGTTATCGTCACGTACGCTGCCCTTCAGCTCTCTCAGCTCGTCTTGACCTCTCAAGATGAATCAGGACTTGTCAAGTTATCAGTCCCTTCTGAAGCCCTGCGGTTCGCCGCGACAGTCACCATCTTCTTAGTATCCCTTGCCGAACACATGAGAAACCCAAGGCCTTCCATACTACTAGGTTGCTTCCTCTGCTTAACTCTACTTCTTGATGTTGTGCGAACGCGTACCCTGTGGCTTTTGATCAGCCATGATGGACACCATATGTCTACTCGCGCTGCAATAGCCGTTACCACAACCGTTCTCAAAGGGATTATTCTTATACTTGAAGCACAACACAAGAGGTACCCCCAAGAATGGAAAGACAACCACAGCCCTGAAGAGATGAGCGGAATCTTCAGCTTGTCCACATACTCGTGGCTAAGTCAGTTGCTCCTCTCCGGCTTTCGATCTGTACTTTCCATCAGTGACTTGTATGCTCTCGACCAAACCATGTCTGCGTCCTCTCTGCAAGCAAAGATGGATCAGCGAGGGGCCAAGCAACCCGAGGCTCTCAGTTGGCTGTTGTTTACTTCTCTGAAGATTCCTCTCCTACTGCCCGCAATTCCTCGTCTAGCCCTCATTGGATTTACCTTTTGCCAGCCATTTCTTATACAAACAATTCTCAGATATCTGGAGTCACGCAGCGAGCCCGAGTACGGCTATGGCCTCATAGGCGCCACTATTATCATTTATACGGGCATGGCCATATCGAATGCTCTCTACTCTTACTTGACCGAGAGATTTGTATGTATGGCGCGTGGCTTTCTCTTCACTGCCGTGTACGAGAAGACGATTTCGCTACCTACCGCTGCCGCCAACGACTCTGCAGTGCTTACGCTCATGAATAGCGATATTGATCGCATCAAGATGGGTCTCTTACCCCTTCATGAATATTGGGCCAACACTGTCGAAGTGGTCCTGGCCGCCTGGCTTCTGGAACAACAACTCGGCGCGGCTTTCGCAGCGCCCATCGTGGTTGTAGTTGTCTGTATCGTGGTCTCAGGATGGGTGGCTTCAATCACGGGTCATCGTCAGGTTGCTTGGATGAAGGCGATAGAAGAGCGGGTTGCCGCTACTGCCAGCACTATCTCGGCTATGAAGACACTACGAATCTCTGGCATGGTAGGAGCTGTTGAAGAACTCATCCAGGGGTTAAGAAAGCATGAACTGACAATTGGAGGCAAATGGCGTTTGATGCTCGTCGCTGCTGTTACCCTCTCGTTTACCCCGACGACCATCGGCCCTCTCATGGCATTTGCTGTTACATCACGTTCTCTCGAGGTCACGCGCATCTTTCCGGCCTTAGCTTATATCATGTTGTTGACTGGGCCTCTTTCCATTTTGTTACAGGATATCCCAAACTTGATGTCGGCATTTGCGTGCTTAGGCCGGATTGACGCTTATATGGCCATGGAGAGTCGGATAGACCCTCGCCTAATACCTCAGCAAATTCGATTCTCACAAGATAAGGTCGACAAGTCCAGGCATACACCAGCCTTGAAAGTCACGGAAGGATACTTTGGATGGGTCGCTGAAAAGATGGTCCTGAGAGATATCAATATGAAGATACCCACAGCCTCCCTCACAATTATCTTTGGTCCAGTAGCCTCGGGAAAATCCACTCTTCTTAAAGCCCTTCTTGGTGAGACCACATTCTCAACCGGGACTATCGCACTTGAAGCCAACTTTCGCAAAACAGGGTATTGTGATCAGACACCATTCCTGTTAAACGATAGTATTCAAGCCAATATCGTCGGCCATGCTCCGTTGGATGCGGCACGCTACCAACAAGTCTTGTATTCTAGCGCTCTCGAGCCGGATCTGAAACAGCTTCCACAAGGCGACGGTACTATCATTGGGGGAAACGGAATCTCACTAAGTGGTGGGCAAAAGAAACGTGTTGCTTTAGCCCGAGCCCTTTATCTCGAGGCAGAATTGTACCTTTTTGACGACATTCTTAGTGGTCTCGACGCCTCCACATCGTCCCTTGTCTTTCAGAGAACGCTTGGTCCTCACGGCATCCTTACTAGAAGAGGGGCTACCGTAGTTCTGTGCACTCACGACGAGCGTTACCTGCAATATGCTGACAACGTTCAAACTCTCAGTGAGGATGGTTTGTTGACAACGTATAGCTCTGTCGAGGACCCTGTAGCCGCAGTAAACTTGCAGAAGGATACAAAAGCTGAAGATGATGAAACTGTCTCCAATGGAAAGACGTTCAACTCATCATCCCATGCGGAGGTCCCAATCGACTCTCATGATCCCCTCGAAGTGGATCAACAGGATCAAGCGCGACAACTGGGAGACTTTTCGGTTTATCGCCACTACTTTTCCAACATGGCGAACTGGGTGATATACGTGTTTGTACTATCCTGTTGTTGTTACGGCTTTACATCAAACTTCCCTACCGTTTGGCTTAAATACTGGGCTGCTGATGTGATGCGGCTGAATCCGTCACAGCCAGGGGCGTTCTATGTCGGCATCTATGCCCTTCTCCAGACAATGTGTCTGATGTCTATTACGGCTGTTGTACTTGTATGCTCACAGTCTATGATCTCGCAGACAGGCTTCAAGTTACACCAGAGTGCTTTAAAGACCGTCATCAATGCCCCCTTGCGCTTTTTCACGCTCGTCGCCACTGGGACTGTCACAAATCATTTTGCTCAGGACTTGACTCTGATTGACAGCGAACTACCCCTTTCCCTTCTCAACTTTGCCCTGTCACTTTTCGGACTGATGGGCATGGCTGCTGTAATTGCAGTTGCATCGCCGTGGCTAACTGTGGCTTATCCCTTCTTGATCGGTCTAGTCTACTATATCCAGCTCTTCTACCTTCGAACGTCAAGGCAGCTCCGACTCTTGGACTTGGACAGCAAGGGCCCTCTGTAGTGAGTTCATCCTTTTGGCTGATGAGGCGGCTGCATATGGCTAATTACGGGCAGCTCACACTTCATCGACACACTTTCAGGGCTCATCACCTTGCGAGCCTTGGGGTACGTCAGTGTTTCAATGGCCACCAGTGACAAGCTGTTAGACACAAGCCAGAGGCCGACATACTTACTCGCCATGGTCCAACGATGGCTTGAGCTCGTTCTCCGTCTCATCGTCATGCTGCTAGCTGCCATAATTGTCACGTTAGCTACACAACTACGCACTGATTCTGGCTTTACGGGAGCCACACTTGTCACGTTGATGGGTTTCGGTGATATGCTGGCAGTTATGGTGCAGTCGTATACTACGCTTGAAACGAGTATCGGTGCTGTCGCTCGATTGAAAACATTTAGCTCATCTACCGAGCAAGAGTCCAAACCTGATATTGATGCTATTTTGGAAGATACCTGGCCGCAAAATGGCCATGTTCAAGTTGAACACGTCTCAGCATCATACAGGTCGGTTGATAACACTACCGCATCATAAAACCAACTAGCTAATTCTCCTTGTAGCGCGAAGGAGACACATAGTCGGGAAGACATGGCTCTTCAAGACATCAGCATAACTTTCTCCGCCGGTGAACGTGTCGCAATCGTAGGACGAACCGGAAGGTAAGAGATAGCTCCTATGATTTGAAAGATATTTGATTGGCTAATCTAACACGCACGCAGCGGAAAATCATCTCTTGTACTTCTCCTCCTCCGCATTCTCGATCCTCTGCCGATAACCGAGCTCCCAAGCCGCGTTGTAATTGATCATCTGTCCCTCCAAGACATAGATCGGGATCTTCTGCGGCGCCGTATCATAGCCGTTTCTCAAGATGCCATCTTCTTACCCTCAGGCTCCGGCTCAACATTGCGAAGTAATCTAGACCCCTTCCACGAAGCGTCAGATCTTGACCTCCAAGAAACGTTGGAATTACACGGCCTAGGCTTCTTAATAAACGTGCAGGAGGAAAGTACGTCAGGCCAATCTAGGATCGATAGTTCCTTCACAACCACTTCACTTAGCCAAGGCCAGAAACAACTCTTCAACCTTGCAAGAGCAGTCATCAGACGACGTGTCCGCTACCAAGCAGGTGCCAGAGGAGGAATTCTCCTTCTTGACGAAGTATCTTCGAGTGTGGACTCTGCAACCAACGACAAGATGTGGAAGATTATAGAGAACGAGTTTGCAGGATACACGATTGTTATGATTGTCCACCGCCTCGATCTAGCCATCCGGTGCGATCGTATTATTGTCATGGAGGGTGGTCGAGTGGCAGAAATTGGACGGCCAGACGAATTGCGTGCACGGTCAAGTGGGTATTTCAAGGCGCTGTTGGAAACTACGGACTTGGGGAATTTTGATACTTGAGATAGGTTTATATTCTAGGCCTTGAGATGTATTATTTTGCTCACTTGTCTAGTAATATGCTCTATTCTACGAGGCTCTGTAGTCTGGAAACCTCATTCTATGTTGAAATTTACCCTCCTTTGCTTTGACCCATGAGATCACGTTGACCAGTGACATCTCCTTGAATCTTTACCGACTATGTGTTTCTAAACGCCTATGTTGTGTGTGGAGCAGGTGTTTTTGTCCTATCACGATAAAGTGCCATTGAACTCCTTTCTCGCGACCTGTGAAATTCCAAAATAAGCGTCAGTCGATCCCAAATGTGTCCATGAAACCAAGTAGGGTCACATCTATAGTCTAGACTCAGACGCCCAACGCTTAGTAGAGCTCCCATTGCTGCGCCCTGCGCTCCTACGGGCACGCTTATCACAATGACTTCGCTTACTTGGCGGGAGCACAATCTCCACCAACACCCCATAATTATCAACGTTGCCTCTTGTTACTATCATTGCTTAGCCTGTCTGTACAGTAGATTGCTAGAACCGATCAAGAAGGTCTTAGCCGCCGCTCGTATACATGAACCACAGTAACCTTAATCCTTAATGTAGCAGTGACAGATTTCTGGTTGAGCAAGGATTAAACTAGATAAGCGTCATCTACCTGTTATATACATATGTATCTATGCATATCTTAGCTGTCCAGAAAGGCCTTTTGTTGAGGCACAGGATTCTAGGCTAAAATCACTGGCACCCACCTTCCCGATATCGTTTAGTATAAACCAGCATAGCTTTCATGTTGAGGCTCATGAGGAATCCTTCAATATTGCTTCTTGGTTGTTCTCCATATTCTAGATAAGAGTTAGATATAATTTTTTTGCCATATTTATTTACATTGCGTCAGTAGACCTCCGACCTCCACCTCAATAGGCATTCCAAGATGCTGAATCGTCAGTTGAGGTTGCTGTCAACTTCCATCAAGTCGTATGCAGAACCTGTTGAGAGGCTGGTCATACTACCTGATATGCCAAACGTCGTAAGCCTTTGTTTGATACCCCGTAGCAGCTTCACCAAATGCTTATTATCTACAGTTGGCCCGTCGGGTTGAGATACGACCTCGTCACTCGCCAAACTTCTTAAGATTACACAATGAAGGATACGTCTCATGGGCAGGTAGGTAAGGCCAAAAGTCCAGAGTGAAATATTTAACGATGGAAATAGGCCCGGTATTCGATCAACATGTTGATGCAGATATATCAAAGAAACCTTTTAAAGGCTCCGTCATGGTCGTCAACGAAGACAGCTGGAAAGGCTTTATGGAAAAGGTTGGAACAGACATTTATATTAAAGAAAGCATTTGGGATTTGAAGAGAACGCAGTTTATCCCATTTCGAACCCTCAGTCCATTCCGCCATCTCAGGTAGCAGGATTTGATTGTGTTTGATATGGAAACATCAAGGCAGTCAAGGGTTTACTAGATAAAACTACCATCTTGAAACAAGTAAACCAATGTACATGGATGTATAACTTGGTTCTGTCCTTCACGATGAAAAATTAATACAAAAGCGAGGGACAGGGCTCCATGTATCTCACGTGTCTTAAAATGGAAGTTGGTTAACAGGCGGGGGCCACAGGATCCTCATCCTAGTCTTGACCACCACTAAGGCAACAGTACCACACCAAGAATCCTAATAACAGCTCTAACGATGTGATAATGGTAATCTAGCCCGGAAACATTCAACGGCAGCTTTGCGATAATAGGAAGGAGTTATGGACTACCTAAGAAACTGCAATATCAGACCGCAGGGTTATAGAGGTGTACCTGATTTATATCGGCAGATAATTAGGCTGTCGAACCGTGCTGTCATTAAAGCCGGCCGTTTCTTAGGCAGGAACTTATGGGTCTTCATTCATCTTATGGCGCTACCCACAGTTATCAATAAATCGTGTGAAGCCATCTAAATCAATCCTCGTCAAACATTTCCTGCTCCAAGCCCACACTTGATGGCAACATGTTCAGCACTTATCGTGCAAGTCGTTTATGGACTATCCCCAAATCATTGCAAGTTAGACGACGTTTCCAGTCTACACATGCCCTTCAAGAATAGTAAGAGACTTGCATTTTACATACTGGGCTAGTGTGCTGATGCATTTCAATACAGTTTCGTAGTTATTTGGGACCGACCAGGAGCAGACCGAACTCAAGCGCTCAAGTCTGATCTCTCCCCACCACTTTACACGTTTGCAGGAGAGTGCCTCAGCCAGCCAGTCCGGGGGGAGTCCCCATCTGTTATTGGTAACGGCTTTGCCTGCCTTGGCAAAAGTATTGAAGATGTCAGGACGCTGATGGAATCATCTGTTTACACAAAACAGGTAGGTTATTCCTCATGACGATTTGTTATTATGGCTAAGACCTCATAGGGCATCTGGGACACATCAACAGCGACTATATCTCCTCTTTTAACAGTCCACTCAAACTACCATAACCAAACCAAAAAGAATGGGCAGTAAGAAAATACAACTAAGACTGGAGATATAATGGAGAGTGAAAATACAGGATGGCCTCTATAAGATAATAATCTTAGCTTATAATTATACTACTACTTATTAGTCTTTTACCTAATAGAGTCTAACTATTTGATATAGAATGTCTCCACAATAGACACTGTCGATCTGTATACAACTATGTCCTTTCTATAAGAGCTGGTTTTCCAAGAGCCAGAGACACTTATCGCATGGCAAACGTAAGGTTAATCCTTTCGCAGACTGGCTGAGCATGGCAAACTGGGCTTGTCGAGCTATCCACCATTTAATTAGATCTTCGATTTCCTATGGCTCCAATCACAGATATTGCTTAAGCTTGCTACCTATTGCCGTAGTCTTTACTGTCCTGCATTTCATCTATTACCTGAACACACTGACTTTAAATATTTTGCGTGGTACGCTTAGGGATGTCTCTATCTTAACAATTGCCTTCTGCTGCTCATCTAACGACCAGCTGCAGCGGTAACAGCAGTTAAGGTAGTTAGAAAGTCTAATCTTATCTTCCCTCACCCTTATAAGCTATTCCTTTGATGCCAATTTCACCTCCAGATAACTCATGCCGAGCGACCGGTAGAGGATGATAGATGCGGCGAATAATGGTGACTCTCTAAGCTTAGTGTAGTACTTGTTGAGTTTCTGCCAGGCGGTTATAATTGCGAGTCTCAAAGATCGTCGGTAATCCTTCCATTAATAGATTACCTAGTGGTGGTAGTTGCGCGTTTTATCTTTTCGGCTCTGATGACAGCGGCGACGCACATAGCATCAGACTGCAACGTCAACATGCTGTCGTGTTCAAATAAACGATACAAGCCACAGTTAGCGCAGCGTGGGCGATTCAGGCACTTATCACAATTCTCTTCAGTATGGCGTATTACGACTACATCTTTCAGTTCGATATACCAGCGCCAGTAGACTTGAAAGCTGAGCAGGTAGTAACACGGCCAGTTTCGGATAAGTTCTTAATGATTGTCTTGGTAATGTTGTCTTTGCATCTAGCACAAAATAAAAGAGATCTTTACTTATCATGTGCTTTATCTAGTATTCCCCTGACTTCGCGCTATGCTCTATCCGGCACATGGCTTTTCTATCACTATGCCCTATCCGGCATATAGCTTTTCCATCGCTATGTCCCGGTCAGCCACTAATTTCAGTCTTGACATTTCACTGGTGAACATACGGCCTATTTCTCGTTACGTTATGATTGTGTTCTGCTTTTCTGTCAGCACGTAGGGCCCTCATGTTACCATCCCTCAAATAACAACTACACTACTACGCGTCAGTGCGGCTATCGACTACGAATCTTCCAAGCTATCGACCGCAAGATAGTGGTAATGGACACTGCAATGCTAAAAGACTTAAAGAGGGAGTCTAAAGGCGACGTGATTCTTGGCCTCAATGTCGCCCTCCTCACCATCACATCCCTCGTAGGCCTCTGTCGATTTTACGTACGCATCTTTCTCCTCAAGACCTTCCGCTGGGATGATACTCTTGCCGCTGTTTCCATGGTGAGCGAATGCATTTTGCCTGACGCCTGTCACTCGTAGCTTGTCTGCTTACTTGGATGTGAAGGGAATCCTTCTTGCTGGGTCTTCTATCGAGGTAGTTCTTGTTAGCTATGGAGCTGGCTCCCATATCGCTACTCTATCCAAGGAACAACTTAACAGCTATTTCACAGTAAGTACAGCTTAGGCAAAACTCCAAGTCCGTGGCCTTCTGTTCATTTTGGCTAAGCAACCATGGTCATAGATGATGCCTGTAAATCAAATAATCATGTTTATGGCGGCAGGGTTTATACGGTTGTCCATTTTGGCATTCCTACCACGCTTATGCAAAGATAGTATGTTTCCATTAATTACAAGAATTTCCAAGCTTATTCAGAATGCAGGGGGCTATACGATATGGGTTTGGGTAACTAGTGCCGCGACTGTTATTATCACTCTTGTGACCCTTTTCTACCTCATGATAGACTGCCGACTATATAGGTAAGTTCTTTTTCTATTTAAACATATTAAAGCTATCATTGGTTTCTGAACTTTCTGTAGGAAGCTATTCTGGCACGAAAACATAAACATGCTCTGCCTTGGAAATAAGTCAAGAAGCTATATGATGTCTGTTAATTCAATTGTGGGGGTCATTATCGACATTATACTATTCGGCCTTCCTATTTGGATGATCAGGAAAACCATGGTATTTAATGCCGAAGCAACTAAAGTCATCCTTGTCTTTTGCGTCGGCTTTGTAGCTATCATTGGGGGTATTGCCAAAGTTTGCATAATCCTCACCACGGATCTTGCTGTGGATACGTGGGTTTTCCTGTGTTTTCTGGAACTGCTAGATGCTGACAGGTCTGCTAGAACATACCAGGTAACCAAAGTGGCACCGTGGGCAGTATTGGAGATTCATCTTGGCTTCTGGTGCGGCAGTTTCCCATTGATTCAGCCTCTCTTGCGACTGAACTTTTGCAAGTTCGGTCTTAAAAGAAGTCCTGAGCCAATTCCGGAGGGTAGCCTTGAGGGACTGAGACAGGAGAGTACAGGGAGTGGCCCAGGCTTTATAACTATGCCAGACAAGTAGGGATGTTAGTGGGCTATGCGTTCTCCATTTACGGTATAGAAGGTCTTGATTGAAATAAGGTGTCATGCAAGATATATTCCACATATCATGAATATAATTTTAACGCAGAGCTTATCAATAACCAAGTTGCTAACTTTAGATCAAGAGTCCGATTGTCACAATACGAATGTTGACAGATGAATACGAGTTGTGTCAGAGGAACTTAACTCGTAATCAAGATGCCGGCCTATGTTTCAGCTGACAGCATGGCGTCCGGAATATTGACACTCGGACAGATAGACAATGCGCCAAAATCGAAGCCTGCCACCCGTTTGATGCTGTGGACAAGATCGTAACCCTGTTTGCAAGGAATAAACACTCTATAATAAGTAAGCTCCTTTAATTTAAATATACCCTGTTCTTTCCTTTAACCCTAGAAAAGAATTTTATTAGGTATTAAACGAATTGAATTTTATAGTAATAGTAGCTTCTAGAGGATTTTCTACTCTATTTAATAAATTAACTAATATATATAATA